>ML777394.1:221865-269541 GCA_009831015.1 Picea engelmannii | reverse complement strand
ATATAGGAAGGGGGTCCAGAATCAAATCTCAACCACAGAATTAGACACGAAAATCTTAATCATTTGAATCTGCAAGGAGGATATTCCTAGGAGTCAGCTAACAGTCCAAAACAAAGAAATGTTTTGATTCGTTGATCCAAAGGGAACGTGGCAAGTGATTGACATTTTGCTGACTTGTAGGTCATGAAAGTCAAAAACAATGTTGCATGAAACTCGTGATAAGCGAGGTTGCAAAATGATCTGGGCCATCAGATCACACAGGTTCAAGGCAGATCTCAGGCCATCGATCAAAGGAGAACAAGAGTCATTGTTCCAGAGGACACATGGAAAGCGCATGGCATCTCCTTGACTTGAGAGTTGGAGAATTCAAATGCCAGAACGTAGGAACTCGTGATATGCGAGGTCACGATAGAATCTGGGCCATCAAATCATAGAGGATCAAAGAAAACCTCTAACTGCTGATCAAATATACATCGAGAGATCTACGTCGAAAAACCACTATAGTAGGACACGTCAGTCAGGACGCATGCATCCATGTCATCAATATCCACGTAAGCAGGGACACGTGGAATACTCAGACACTGACAAGTGTCAAGTTAATATGGAATTTCAGGCACATGCAAACCATGGATTTGAATGACACATGGAAAGTACTCAACACATGTCAAGTCTTTTTGTGACATTAGCAAGTATACATCACATCGAGAGTTTTCATCTCGGTATTTTTTTCATCATAAGAAAATACTCTAAAAGCATAAAGTCCCAAATGCTGAAACTCTAAAAGGGACATGCATCAGGTGTTCTACATTTTCTTCAGTTTTGGAGAGTTTGAGGTTGTGAAGACTCGAAGGCATAAACACTGAAATCCCGTCAGCCTTACATCTCATCAGGAGATTGAATCATGATCGTTGATTTGGTAAAGCACTCAAGCACTCGTTCGATATTAGCATTCGGTCACCGCCGTTGGTCATATTCTACAAGAATATTAAAAGAAAATTATAACATGTCGCTATAATTGGTAAATCCCGTGGTTATGTAATGCATGATCATATGTGATGGTTTGAAGCAAGCGCCTTCACGGAATATGGTCTCTATAAATATAACAAAGATTAGGCATCGAGTATAAAGGATTAAATTGATCCATGACTGTGATCAATTTATGACAAAAATGAATCGATACAAAGTCATGATTAAAAAAGATAAATCATGAAAATATGAATAAAGAATAAAAAAGAAAAATGATATTAATTAAAGTTTGATATCATTTTAAATGAAAAGGTACAATGTTTTAAATAAAGGGACATGTTTTAAATTTCACACCAATTTAAAGATTATATAAACTAGAAAAAGTGGTGAGAAGAAAGTGTCTCTGCAGTTCAAGTCAGAAGATCAATAACTAAAGCAAAGTCCAGAAAGAAATACAAATGCCTATGTATTAAGGGTGGTTAGGTGGTGCAAGGGTAGGTTGGTGCCTGCAGATGGAGTTGGTGCTTCCTTGTCAATCGTAGTTGACTAAACAAGGGGGTCGTAGCCTCCTACTAGTTGGTGCTGGAAAAATAGGGTGTGGGTGCATCCTGATCAGTTGGTGATGATCAAAGAGGAAGTACATATTCCTTCTATGTAACATGTAAATTTTTTTTTGCAGTTAATAGAAAATAATTTGTGGTTTGTCCATTTGGGTTCCACGATAAAATACCGTGTCAAAATTCTGTTTGCATTAATAAATGAAAAATTGATATAATTTCTGTGTCAATGATTCACCCCCCCCTCTCAGTGACAGGATCTGATTTTACAATTGGTATCAGAGGAGGTTCCTTTAGCACAGTCTAACAAACTTGAAGGAAGATATTGAATATGGGTCAACAAGAAGGGATGTCTAACAACAAAGCACCATTGTTCAATGGAGAAGGCTATGCTCTATGGAAAATAAGAATGAAAAACTTCATGTTAGCACTCGGTTTTGATATCTGGCAATCTGTTGTAGATGGTTACATTTCACCGACTACTCCACCCAAAGACTCTAGAGGAAAGAAAATATGTGATGATAAATCAAGAGCAGTTAATGTAATTCTATCCGGGTTGTCTTATTCTATATGTCTTAAAGTTATGCATTGCAAATCAACCAAAGAAATCTGGGACGAATTGGAAGTTGTATATGAAGGAGATGACAAAGTCAAAGAAGCTAAACTACAGACCTACAAAACTCAATTTGAAAATTTGAAAATGAAAGAAGAAGAAAATGTCGTTGAGTACTTTCACAAGGTAGATGAAGTGGTCAACTCAATTAGAGCAACATGAGAAGAAGTTACAGATAAACCTATTGTGAAAAAAATACTAAGGTCATTACCTATGAGATATAATGCAATGATTTCTTCAATAGAAGATAGATCCGATCTAAAAACACTCATAGTTGATCAGCTCCATGGAATCTTTACAACATATGAAATGAGAATAGGGCATGCTAAATCAACAAAAGATGAAACATCCTTCAAAGCATCTAGGAGAAAAACAAATCAAAAGAAAAATCCTCAATCTAATCATCACGAAGAATCTGATTTGGAAGAAGCCAATTTCATTAGAAAACTTCAAAAAGGTTCAGGGAAGTACAAAGGCAAGCTTTCGTTCAAATGCTTTAACTGTGAAAAAATTGGTCATTTTTCATCCAAGTGTCCTTACCCCAAGGAGGACCCTGAAGATCAAGAAAACAAAAATATTCAATATAAGAAAAAGGAAAAATCCAACTTTAAGAAAACGTTTTACAGAGGGAAAAATAATATTTATTCAAAAGAAGAAAACAACAGGTCATTTGAGTCTAGTGATAACAATGAATCTGACGATGATGAAGTCCTTTTCTTAGTTATTGAAGAGTCTAATGAAATAGAAAAAATCAAATATGAATAAGAGTTAGAAGATGAAGAAGAAGTCAATGTGGAGGAAGAAATTCTCAATGCTTTGCATGAATTAAGAAAATACAAAACCAGATATAGACACATGAAAGGTTTTGTGGTTGAACAAAAAGAAAAATATGAACAAAAGGAAAAAGAAATGGAGAAACTCGTGAGCAACTTGAGAAAAAAAATCTCAGAAGCAAATAAGATCAAATAAAATCTAGAAAATTCTCTTAACGAAAAACAAATAACTTGTGAAATAATGGAGGCAAATTAGTTCATCTGAAAAAGGAATTAGATGCAAAAATCGTTCAAACAAAATTTGAAAATAGCTCTAAAATGTTAGATAATATTATTACAGCTCAAAAGGATCCTGAAAATAAAAATGGAATAGGTTATTCTCAAAACGAAAGCCATGTTAACTCAAAATCTTATGAAAATGCTCTTCGAAGTACATTCAAGAAGAAGAATGAAGAGAAGACAAGTAATGACAAGACCTACAAAAAATTACCTACACTCATCAGGAAAGAAGGGAAGACAATACCAAAGAGGCTTTATCAAAACATGTATCCTCACATTTTTCTTGGTTACTACTATGCTTGCTCTAATTTTGGACACAAATTTATAAACTATAGAGCATATAAAAAGAAGAATCTGAAGGTTAAGAACTACATCCATAAAGATAAACAAGTAGCAAAACCAGTTAGAGGTAGAAACTATAACCCCTTTGCACCCTTACAATAAGGGGACTTACAATGCTTCATATGCCACAACCATGGGAATAAATCCATTAATTGTAGACTAATGGAAGCCTCAGAACAGTCCAAGTTAATTAGAGAGCAGAAGAAACTTTGGAGAGTAAAAACATCAAAGAGGGATTTCCTTATTACCCTGAAAACTTAAGGTGAAAAGGATCACTGGTATGTTGACAATGGATGCTCGAAACATATGACAGGTAACAAGAACAAGATTTTAGACTTAAAGAAACAAAAATGTAAAGTTACATTTGGTGATAATGCTTCAATTAACATTCTTGGGAAAGGCACTGTGAGCCCGGGAAGAGACGAAGCTAGAAATGTACTACTTGTCGATAAATTGAAGCCTAGTTTATTAAGTGTCAGTCAAACCTGTGATCAGGGACACTTTTGTATCTTTGACTCTCAAAAGTCTGAGATTAGGAGAGAAGAAACATGAAAATTAGTTGGCACTGCTCCTAGAACTCCTGAAAATGTATACATACTAAATGTTAAATTAAAAGAAGAGTGTCATATAAATTCAGTAGATGAAAGTTGGCTATGGCATAGAAGGTTCAGGCATATTAAATTTGACAATATTGTGAAAGTCAGCAACCTTGGTGCAGTAAGAAACTTTCCAAAAATCATAAAACCTTCAAATTCTATGTGTAGACACTGTCAACTAGGGAAACAAACTAGAATAAGGTTCAAGGCAAAATAATACACAACCTCGAACCCATTAGAACTTGTTCACACTGACCTATGTGGACCTACTAGAACCAATAGATTGCAAGGAGAGTCTTACTTTATGTTATTCATTGATGACTTTACTAGAATGAGTTGGATATGTTTTCTCAAAGAAAAATTAGAAGAACTCAATAAATTCAAAGCTTTTAAAACCCTTGTTGAAAATGAAAAAGAGACAAAAATAAAATGTCTTAGATCTGACAATGGCAGTGAATTGACCTCAAGAGAGTTTGATGTCTTATGTGAAACTCAAGGAGTAAAAAGACAATTCTTTGCTGCTAGAACGCCCCAGAAAAATAGGATTGCTGAAAGAAAGAATAGAACAGTTCAAGAGGCTGCAAGGACCATGCGAAATGAAGCAAAATTATCAGATGGATATTGGAGAGAAGTTGTAAGCACATCAATATACATATTGAATAGAGGTCAGATCAGGATTAATAGTGATAAAACCCCTTATGAACTATGGTTTGGAAGAGCTCCATCAGTGAAATACATCAAAGTCTTTGGAAGTAAATGCTACATCAAAAGACTAGATGAGAGTCTTGGAAAATTTGATGCCAGATCTGATGAAGGTATTTTTCTTGGATATGCTTCAAACAAAAAGGCATACAAATGCTACAATATTAGATTACATAAGATTGTTGAAAGTGCAAATGTCAGAGTAGATGATCTAAAAACAATAAGGATCAAGAATCAAGAGACCATATCTACAAATAAAGATGAAGATGATGATGAGACATTCAATACCCATTTAAAATAAGTAGAGGAGAGTGAAAAAGAAAGGGAATAATATGATATGGATACTAGTGATAGAGAAGAAGATAGTGAAGATGGAGGGATAAGAGAAGAATTTCCAAGAAGAGATACAAGGACACCCTAAATAATTATTCAGAAAAATCATCCCGAAGAACTGATTATTGGAGATATGAATGATGGAGTGCAAACAAGAAGACAACTTCTATATCAAACAGAACTAGCATTGTTGTCACATATTGAGCCAATCTCAATAAAAGAGGCATGTAAAGATGATAGCTGGGTTAAATCCATGAATGAAGAATTGGATCAAATTGAAAGAAATGAAACTTGGGAGCTAGTTCCTAGACCAAAAGATAAAAATGTCATTGGAACTAAATGGGTATATAAAAATAAAATGAATGAAGATGGGCAACTAATCAGAAACAAGACTATATTAGTATGTAAGGGGTATGCTCAAGTTGAAGGAGTAGACTATGAAGAAACATTTTCACCTGTGGCTAGATTGGAGGCAATTTGGATGTTCTTAACTTTCTCCAGCTGTAGAAAATTTAAAGTGTACCAAATGGATGTCAAGTCATCATTTCTCAATGGAAATTTAGAAGAGGAAGTCTACATTGAGCAACCAGAAGGATTCCAATTAACCAAAAAAGGGGACTATGTTTGCAAATTAAAGAAGGCACTCTATGGATTAAAACAAGCACCTAGATCATGGTATGCAAGGTTAGATTCTTATTTACAAAAGCAAGGCCTCAAAAGGGGATCAACAAACAACAATCTTTATTGCAAAATTGATGGTAATAACTTGATCATTGTGGAAGTGTATGTTGACGATATAATTTTTGGTAGTAATGAAATAAAAACGAGTGAAGACTTTGCTAAAAAGATGTGGCAAGAATWTGAAATGTCCATGCTTGGTGAACTAAATTTCTTCCTTGGATTACAAATAATACAGTCCAAAAGAGGAGTTTTTATCCATCAGTCTAAATATGTTAAGGATATGCTTAAGAGATTCCAGTTAGAGGATTGCAAACCTGTTAGTACACCTATGATAGTTGGATGCAAACTAAGCAAGGATGATGAGTGAAAAATTTTAGATACAAAATATTACAGATCAACGATTGGCAATTTGCTTTATGTAGCAGCTTCTAGACCTGATGTCAAGCAAGCTATTGGGATGGTGGCTAGATTCCAAGCAGAACCAAAGGAGAGACATGTTCAAGATGTAAAACGAATCTTTAGATATTTAAAGGGAACCATAGATCTAGGTTTGTGGTACCCCAGAAAGGACTCATTCACATTAAAATCATATTGAGATGTTGATTGGGCAGGAAGTATAGATGACATAAAAAGTACAAGTGGCAGAGCATTCTTTTTGGGAGGGTCACTAGTTGCTTGGATAAGCAAGAAACAATCTTCAATTTCTCTATCAAACACTGAAGTTGAGTATATTCTAGTAGCAGAATGTTGCACACAAGTGGAATGGATGAAACAAACTCTACAAGATATCAAAATAACATTTGAAGAACCCACCATTATCCACTGTGATAATACAAGAGGGATAAGTCTTTCCAAGAACCTTGTTCAACACTCAAAATTGAAACATGTCCCAATAAAATACCATTATCTAAGAGACCATGCTGAAAACAAGAACACTAAATTGGAATATGTTCCAACACAAGAACAGGTGACAGATATTTTTACAAAACCCTTAAACAGAGATGTATTTGAACATCTTAGGAAAAAACTGGAAGTAATTCTTCTTCCTACTTAAAATCTCTCAAAAATATAATGCATAAGTGGGCACCTATCTAGGGGGAGATAGCAATCAACGTTAGAAAAAGTTACTCAGTTATGACAGGCAAAGTGTGATTGCAAGAGCAAATACTAGGTGTCAAAATAAAAAATATATATATAACATTTATACATACAGATCATAAGAAAATAAAAAACCCTTTGTCATTGATGCCAAAGGGGGAGAGTAACTTCAAAGGACAGAAGCATCACCATAGGGGGAGATTGTGAATGAAGTTTGGTTGTTTCCCTCAATGACAAAGGGGGATATTGTTGGACATAATTTTCATTGATGTCAACAGGAGAAGTAAATAAACAAAAGTCTAAATCTCAGGAAGAAGAGTGAATTGTTGATCACGATAGGATCAACAATCCAATGATGTTCAGAAAGGATAGCAAATGAAGAAAGATTTGAAGGAAGAACAAAGTGTAGAAGATGTTGTCGAGATTAGTGGAAGGATTGCACACTTGATCAAATGCACAGAAATGGTGAGAAGACTCAACAACCGTCTGATCACTGTGAAAAGAATAGTTGCCTTTTGATCAGAAGTTGACTGTGGGATTAAGAGTCGTGAGAGGATCATGACCATAAAAAAGGATGAGAGTTTCACTATTCATATACCTGTCAACCATGGGATCAAACCCAAGTTCTTTTTGAGTAGACAAATCATTTTCAGGTAGAAGGAACATTGGATGATTGGTGAAATGACCATATTAAGTTGTGACCGCTGGATGCACAAGTGCATGAATCAATAGTCTTTAGATCCAGGTAAGGTGCACCATCCTTAATACATCGACGAGAAGTGAGAGTGGTTTTAGGGGGACCCACGCAAAACCAGACCCCCCCCTCCCTTCATTAAATGAAGAATGGCAAGGGGGGTTCAGAATCCAACCTCAACCATTGATCTAAGCTCCTTGATCTCCACCATCCAAGACTTGTGCCTCCAATTCCAGACCCCCCCCCCTTTCATTAAAGGAAGTATGGCAAGGGGGGTCTGGAATCGAATTTCAATTGCAGAATTAGACACGTAAATCTTAACCATTTGAATCTGCAAGGAGGATATGCCTAGGAGTCAGTTAACAATCCAAAACAAAGAAATGTTTTGAGTCGTTGAGCTAGAGGGCACATGGTGAGTGATTGACATTTCACTGACTTACAGGTCAGGAAAGTCAAAAGCAATGTTGTATGAAACTCGTGATAAGCGAGTTTGAAAAAATATCTGGGCCATCGGATCATAGAGGATCAAGGAAAACCTCTAACCATCGATCAAATATACATCTAGAGATCTATGTTGATAGACCACGATAGCAGGCCACGTCAGTCAGGACGCGTGCATCCACGTCAGCAAGATCCACGTAAGAAAGGACATATGGCATACTCAGACACTGACAAGTGTCAAGTTAATATGGCATTTTAGGCACATGCAAACCATGGATTTGAATGACACATGGAAGGTACTCGGCACGTGTCAAGTCTTCTCATGACGTTAGAAAGTATACATCACATCGAGAGTTTTCATCTTGAGATTTTTTTCATCATAAGCAAATACTCTAAAAGCATAAAGTCCCGAATATCGAAACTCCGAAAGGGACACGCTTCAGGTGTTCTACGTTCTCGGCAGTTTTGGAGAGTTGGAGGTTATGAAGACTCAAAGGCATAAACAATGAAATCCCATCAACCATCCATCTTGTCGGGATATTGAATCACGACCGTTGATTTGGCAAAGCACTCAAGCACTCATTCAAGCTTAGCATTCGATCACCGCTATTGGTCATATGCTATAAGAATATTAAAAGAAAATTATAACATGTCGCTATAATTGGTAAAGCCTGTGGTTATGTAACGCATGGTCATATGTGATGCTTTGAAGGAAGCGACTTCACAGAATCTGGTCTCTGTAAATATAACGAAGATTAGGCATCGAGTATAAAGGATTAAATTGATCCATGACTGTGATCAATTTATGACAAAAATGAACCGATACAAAGTCATGATTAAAAGAGAATAAATCATGAAAATATGAATAAAAAATAAAAAATAAAAATGATATTAATTAAAGTTTAGATTATCATTTTAAATGAAAAGGTGCAATGTTTCAAATAAAGGGACACGTTGTTTTAAATTCCACACCTGTTTGAAGATTATATAAACGATAAAAAGTGGTGAGAAGAAAGTGCCTCTACAGTTCAAGTCAAAAGATCAATAGCTGAAGCAGAGTCCAGGAAGAAATACAAATACCTATGTATTAAGGGTGCTTGGGTGGTGCAAGGGAAAGTTGGTGCCTGCAGAGGGAGTTGGTGCTTCCTTGTCAGTTGTAGCTAACTAAACAAGGGGGTCGTAGCCTCCTACCAGTTGGTGCTGGTAAAACAGTGTGTGGGTGCATCTTGATCAGTTGGTGTTGATAAAAGAGGAAGTACATATTCCTTCTATGTAACATGTAAAACAAATTTTGCAGTTAATAGAAAATAATTTGTGGTTTTCCCATTTGGGTTCCACGATAAAATACTGTGTCAAAATTCGGTTTGCATTAATAAATGAGAAATTGATATAATTGTTGTGTCAATGATTCACCCTCCACTCTCAGTGATAGGATCTGATTCTATAGTTTAACCTTCATCCAAGCTCTGGGCTACTAGTTATAGCCTATTGAAGTTTTGGATAAATTACCTCTTTTACCACTGAAAGCTGCAGGTTCCTTCTACCTTCTTATGTGAACTTTTAAGTTCCCATATTATGAATACAACTCCATTTTCGTCTTCTATGGCTCAAGAGTTCTCCGTAGACTACTTATGTGCCCTAGAATAATTCCCATGTAGGGAGTTACAGTCTTCAGAAGTTAACTGGGTCTCATTTTTACCTTGCATTGTGTGTCCTATAACTTCCTCATACAGGCTTTGTTTTACAAACAATTTATCTAATTAGAAATTGGACTTCTAAAAATGTTGTTTAGGCTTTCAAAATTGGCCTGCAATTTAAACACCTGGAAAACACCAATTGTTTTGTGAAATTTTAACTAATTTATGAGAAATTTGATTAAATTACGGTGACTGGGATGTTGACGTGGAATCCTGGTCCACCTGACACCCCTATGTTGGTTGTGGATCTTGATTATCTTCCTGATTCAATAGTTTTTGTTTTTAACCATGTTTATAACCCATGAATACTTTACACCCCTCCACGCAGGGGAGTTGTAGGGGGGGCTTGCCGCCCCTACAGGGTTTTTGGGGAAAGTGGGCCCCTGGTAGGGATTCGGGGGTGAAGCCCCCAAAGGAAAAAATTCCTTGTAAATGTATATTGTAATTTCATAGTAAATATGGATCGTTCATTATAAGGTCACATATCTGACAATAGAAGTTATGTTAAGATTTGTTTCCCTAGAAGGAAAACATATTTTTTGAGGGAAATGTATTGTGGCTATGTATCATTGCAAATATTGTATTCTGAGTGAGGAGACTGTGAGAGAAAGAAGAGGAAGTTACAACGAGTGTGTTGTAGGTTGCGTCCCTTCATTTGCTGGATAATAAAAGGAAAGACCTAGAAATTTCTATGGTGGACGTAGCATTGTGGCATCATAGGCTTAGACACATGAGTGAGAAGGGGATGCATATACTTCACAAAATAAATTTGTTTCCAGATGTTAAACAAATTGATTTGGATTTATGTGAGCATTGTGTTTATGGAAAACGAAAGAGAGTCAGATTTCTCAAAGTCATAAAAGAAAAGAAGAGTGAAAGGTTAGAGATTATGCATACAGATGTATGGGGACCAACTGAGGTATCATCTCTTGGTGGATCTCATTATTATGTTACTTGTATTGATGATGCAACTAGAAAAACTTGGGTTTATTGCATTCGACAAAAATGTGATGTTTTTGATACTTTTAAGAAATGGAAAGCTTTGGTTGAGAATGCAATAGGAAAAAGGTTGAAGTGCCTTAGATTAGACAATGGAGGTGAATATTGCAGCAAGGAGTTTGATGATTACTATTCATAACATGGGATTCGTAGAGAGAGGACATTTCTAGGAACACCACAAGAAAATGGTGTGTCAGAAAGAATGAACAGGACAATCACGAAGCGTGCAAGGAATATGAGATTGCATGTTGATTATCCCTTACAGTTCTGGGTAGATGCTATAGATACTATTGTTTACTTAATAAATGAAGGACCTTTAATATCTTTGAATGGTGTAATTCCATAGGAGGACTGGACAAGTAAAAAGGTAAACTATTATTTTTTGAAGACTTTCAGTTGTGAAGCATTTGTCCATATTGATAAAGAAAATAGAATAAAGCTTGAGGAAAAATCCAAGAAGTGTACCTTTACTGGATATGGTGTTAATGATTTTGGTTATCGCTTGTGGGATTATGAAAATCGAAAAATCATTAGGAGTATAGATTCCATATTCAATCAGAAGGTCATGTATAAATATTAGTTGGAGGGAAAGAAACATGAAAAAGAAAAACCATAATACACAATTATTGACGAGATCACTGAAAATGAAATTCCAAAGGTACTAGAAAATCAAAATTTACAACAACAAGAGCAACATGTACCTCAAACTCATGAAAGTGTTGTTAGAGGATCTACTAGGTTAACTAGACCCCCTGAACGATACTCTCCTTCATTGTATTATTTATTGTTGACTGATTCTAGTGAAGCAGAATGCTATGAAGAGGCAATGTAGCTAGACACTAAAAATAAGTGGGAGGAAGACATGACATAGGAAATGGATTCCATGGAAAATAACCAAAATTTGGATCTGGTTTAGTTTCCTGTAGGGGAAAAGAGCATTGCAAAATAAATTGGTTTACAAGTTGAAGGAAGAATATGGAGGAAAAAGTGGTACAAGGATAGACTTGTTGTAAAAGGGGTTTTCACAAAAGAAATCTATAGATTTTGATGAAATATTTTCTCCTCTTGTTAAAATGACTTCAATTAGGACTATTTTAAGTCTTGTGGAAGTAGAAGATTTGCATCTTGAACAAATAGATGTAAAAACAACTTTTCTCCATGGGGATTTGGAGGAAGATATTTATATGCAACAACCATAGGGGTATGATGTCAAAGGGAAGGACAATTTGGTATGCAGGTTGAAGAAGAGCTTGTATGGCTTAAAGAAAGATCCAAGGAAGTGGTATTTGAAGTTTGACATGTTTATGGTAGAACAAGGTTATAGTAGATGGCATTCTGATCACTGTGTTTATTTTAAAATGATAGAAAATGGAAGCTATATTATATTGCTATTATATGTAGATGGCATGCTTTTTGCAAGTTCTAATATGCATGATATAAATGTGCTCAAGAAGAAATTAGTTAATTCATTTGCAATGAAGGATTTGGGTGCTGCAAAGAAAATCCTTGGTATGAGAATAACAAGATACAAGAAAAATTGCAAATTGATATTGTCTCAGGGTGAGTACATAGAAAAGGTGTTGAAGAGGTTTAGAATGCAGAATGAAAAACCAGTTAGTACACCTTTGGCTATCCATTTCAAATTAAACAAGAAAATGTGTACCAAGACAAAGGAGGAGATAGAATACATGTACAGGGTCCCTTATTCATCAACAGTTGGTAGCTTGATGTATGTGATGGTTTTCACAAGACCAGATATTGCACATGCAGTGGCAGTTGTTAGTTGGAATATGAACAATCCAGGTAAATAACATTGGGAGGTAGTAAAGTGGATTCTCAAGTATTTGGAAGGTATTTCTACTCATCCATTATGTTTTGGAGGTTCAGACATTGTTCTACAGGGATATGTTGATTCATATATGGAAGGTGATAAAGATAAAAGGAGGAGCACCATGGGGTATGTTTTTACTGTAGGTGGAATAAAAGTAAGTTGGATTTTAAAAATGCAAAAGGTTGTTGCACCTTCAAAAAAAGAGGTAGAGTATGTTGTTGTTGCAAGGGCTAGTAAAGAGATGATTTGGTTACAAAGGTTACAGAGGAATTGGGAAAGAAGAAAAATAATAATAGGTTGTACTGTGACAGGGAGAGTGCCATTCATATTGCGAATAACTCAGCCTTCGATTTGAATACTAAGCATATGCAGCTCAGGTACCATTTCATACGATCTGTCTTGGAAGATGGAAATTTGAAGTTGGAAAAGATACACACTAGCCAAAATTCTGCAGACATGTTAACAAAGGGAGTAACCATGGAGAAACAAAGTTCCTTCTTCGTTTCAATTTCTCTTCAAGCATGAAGGTGAATATGAGAAATTTTCTAGGTCTAATAAGGATCATAGTCCAACAAATACATCATCGGTGGATTTGTTGAGATTAGTCTCCAAGTGGGAGATTGTTGGTTTTGGAGCTTGATTATCTTCCTGATTCAGAGGTTTTTTGTTTTTAGCCATGTTTATACCCCATGAAGACTTTACACCACAGAAGAGTGTACACCCCTCTACATGGGGGAGTCGTAAGGGGGATTCCCCCCCTTGTAGGGTCTAGGGGGATGATCCCATTGACTAGGGAGTCTGGGGGAAAGTAGGCCCTTGGTGAGGGTTTAGGGGCGAATCCCCCGAAGGAAAAATTGCCTTGTAAATGTATATGGTAATTTCATAGTAAATCTGGACCATTCATTATAAGGTCATAGATCTGGCGGTAGAAGTTATGTTAGGCTTTTTTCCCTAGAAGGAAACCCTCTTTTATGAGGGAAATGTATTGCGACTATGTATAATTGTGAATATTGTATTGTGAGTGAGGATACTATTAGACAAAGAAGAGGAAGTTAAAGCGGGTATGTTGTAGGTTGTATCCCTTCATTTGCTGGATAATAAAAGGAAGGACCTAGAAATTTCTCTAGTGGACGTAGCACACACTGGGTGAACCACGTATATCTATGTCTCTATTGTATTGTGTATCTTTTGTGTTTTATTTCTGAATTTGTTTTTATTTTATTGCTCCACGATCTTGTTTTTATAACACCCTATAATGTTATCTCCTCACTCACCTGGCCTTTCCCTATTATCATCGTTCACCTTCTATCTCCCCTCTTTATCCTTTCCTTATCTTTGTGGCATGCACATTCTTTAGTTTTCAGGCCCCACAACCCCCTGTTTCCCAGGTGGCATTTGTTCATTGGATCACGGGGATGAGTGGGACCCATTTTGCACCCATTTTCCCCAGTTCCAAGATTTTCACATCACTTTAATCCAACGATGAAGGATCAGAGGGGGTCGGTGGTAATCAACGATCACTATTTCATTCCGCTCCCCCCCCCCCAACCTATTGGCCATTAATAGAGGGGTGTCCGAAATGGAATCCCATTGATTTTCGATTTGTGACATGGAGGCCTGTGGTGGATTTTTTCCTCCCCTGGTGGTTTCCAAAACCACGAGGAGACCCTCCAAAAATTAGGGTTCTAGGGTCCTGAGGTCATGGTTCCGCCAGTCATGCTGGTGCTCGACCATTGCAGCTCCACATCACCTACCACCTACCACCATGTACCTTCCATAATGGCCTTGTCACCATGAAAATACATGTCACCTCTACCATGTCATCTAACACGTGGCTCCACATCATGCTAACGTCACTCTATGGAAAATAGCCAAATTTTTCCAATTCTTCCAAATTTCAAATTTTCTAAATTTTGCAAAAAATGCCCAATTTTTGTAATTTTGAAATTCTTTAGCGGGCCACCATTGAAGATCTATAATTAGCTTCATTGTGTCCAATTCCATACATATAGGAATCAATTGAACCTATGTATGTGTAATTTGACTATTCCTTGTCGAATTATTCATGGATTGCATCACAAAAATTGGGGCTTTTTCCCAATTTTTCTCAATTTCGCCCAATTACATCAAAATCCACAATGGTTGAACTGTAATTTGTAAACTTTCACTCAATTACAGGTAAAAAAATCCCAATTTGAGATTGCAATTGGTGATTTTTAATGACTGGGATGATTTTTTCTTCAATTACTAGTGAATTTCCCCCAAATTCACAAGAGTACTTTTAACAAATAGTTTGCAGACATTCTCTAAACTTTCCTAAGGGAATTTTAACCAAAATTTTGTGAACATACTCTGCAAATTTCACTTTTTTTCTCTATCTTTGGCCCATTGCAGGTCCAATGTCAAAACTCGAGCTCTGATACCACATTGTAACATCCCTAAGCCTGGGCTAGGCAATGCCACTCAACAATTTCGAATCAGATACCATTCAATTAATAAAATTCTCTACATATGAAATAATTATGTAATGCAAATATCATGTGATTCATGAACAAACATGTATAGTAAAACATACATAATTTTACATAAGCATCCACATAGTAAATAACATAAAAACATAGATAAAAAACAATTTTTTTTTAATAACTCACCAACTGTGTGTAGACGTCAGACTTTCCTCCCAATCATAGCCTATGTTGTTAATAAACTCTCAACAATAGGTCACCCCCGAGCTAATGCTAGAAAATCCACCAGGGAAAGTTTCTTAAGCCAGACTAAGGTCTAACCATGACAGTAAAAGTCAACTCAAGATGCCAACTGCTGCAATTAGCCTACAACCTCTCATTTCCCATGGTTTTTCCCACCCGAAGAAGTGTGCCACTTCTCTACTCAACAATCCTTTGAATGTCCCACTTCCCTTCAGAGGCTTCATTAACAGGCAAGACATAAAGTCTTAGAGCTCTGTAGCTATTTCCCAACACACATGGAAATAAATTCCCAACATTTCTCTCACTGAGAGAGAATGCTCACAGGCCTAACAACTCGCTTCTTAAGAATACACAAAGGGATTGCAGCCTGGTTTTTCTCCCCAAACTAACCAGGTTTATTGGTGCAATCAACTCCAAGATCCCAAAGTATTGTAGCAATGATGTATGGGGGGGGGGAGTACAGATGACAATATTAAAGGTGAGATTAATGGGATAATGATGGAAGAATAATGGAAAATAAACTATTTCCCAACTCTATGTATGCATGTGCCCAACTTGACACTTATCATGTTGGGAACTACCATGTCCCTAATTGGATGATACATTCCCCAATCCTTAGGACTTAGGATAAACTATCATATAACTTAGACTTTAAGAAATGTTAATATAATATTCCCCTGGGCTTAAGCTCCCTTGTCTTAGCCCCACTTCCTAGAATCTTAGCCCCCTTTCCCGTCTAGTGGAGTTCTACCCCCCCATAGTCTTTTTGTCTGGTTGGTATGCAAGAGTGATGTATTTTTATTAATAATCTAAGTTTTATTGCATATTACAATGATAGGGTCACTGACCTTTTAGCACCCAAGCTCTATAGCATATTCATCATACGGGCACTCTAGCCTCAAAACATATATACGAAGGACCTCTGGCCCAAAATATCATGGCTCACCAACGTGTATGTACATTTACAATTGGGGTTCGGCCTAGGGGTATTACACAACTAGATTCTTCCATGACAAGATCAGAAAAATATATCGAAAGATTCAAATAAGAAAATGCTTCGCTAAGTCTTCCCTAGAAACAACATGTATTCACTCATCAACAATTGTGTGATGATTTAATTGATAAATGGGGAAAGTATGATGATAAGCATGAACCAACTGAAACACCCAATTCACCTAAGTCATAATGGCCTACATGGCTCTTGTGACCTTTTTTCTATTTTTTTCTTTATTTTATTTTTTGCATGTAATTTTGTCTATAAAAAGAAAAATTAGCCTTTAGGAAAATCTCTTTGGATTTGAGGTGATTTGAGAAGGATTGCAACTCAAAATTATTTCAAGCTTAATTAAAAACTCTTTTTTGGTGTCATTGAACGTTTATTACTAGAGATTTCTATGTATTAATTCTTATTCATGGATTAAACTTCTCTTGAATTGATATTGCACGCTTTTAGTATGGATTTTGATTTGCCAAGTTATATTGTGTCATTGGATAATTGCTAGTTATTATTTTAAGCAAATAGTTTATATGTTTTGTTAATTATTTTCTTGTTTTATGTAATATGTTTTTTTCACCTAATATATGATGCATTGTGGAATTATTTCTATAATCAAAGTAGATATAATGATGAATCATGGTGTTCTTTTTACATAATTTTCATCTATTTATGCATTAAAATAGTTTATGTTTCCTAAAGATTATCTTGTAGTAATCTTTCTCGGCATAATTAGCTCTTATAGAAATAAAAGCTACAAGACACTTTCATTTACTATTCCTAAAGGTTATCTTTTAGTAATAGGTTTCTTCAAACTCTTTAGAATAGTTTTATTATTGTATTGCATATATAAATTATAAAAACATAAAAAGAACTAAAAAACACTTTTGAAATAATTCATAAATCCCATCTAATGACTTTTAGAATTTTTCAATCTAAAAAAGTGAAGCTTCTAATTGGGCCTCTTCCTTGGGTTTAATCCCTACTATTGAGAATATGAGAATTTAGCCTCCTCCAGAGTTTAAGAAGAGTTTGTATAAGTTAACTAAATATTTTTATGGTATAACTAGATTTTAATTAGGACTTATTTGAATTAATTAAAGTTTATTAATACTAAACTAAGATCATTTGGGATTAGGTAAAGTTTAGTAACCTAAAATTATGATTTTCTAGAGTTAATTATGATTTCTTAGCCTTAAATTAGGGTTTAATTAAACTTTCATATTATTTTTCTTGGATTTCTCATTGGTGGTATTATAATTTACACTTAAAAGAAAATCATGGAGAATCATCCAGAGCGCATAACTGTGTTGAAGCAAAACAACAATCCCTACATTTCAATCATTTTGCAGCACATGCAACTATCATCACTCTCTTCCCCATCCATTTTTTTGACAGAGTTTATGTGATTAGAAGAGTTCCCCATGGTATTTGCTACGTTATTGGGAGTGGAGACGAAAAATTGTGAATTATTTTTCAGCTTACATTTCTCCATAAATCTGGACGAAATCTTAATTTTATGTTGTTTAAATTACATTTCTAAATGTATAAAGGGATTCAGCTTGTTCAAATAACGTTTGAGAATTCTAATTATATCCTTGGGCACTTCCATTATACAGAGTTAGTCACTAAAATCTGTAGATACAACACTTTCTCACTGGATTTTGGACAAAATTAAACAGAAAAAAATCTCTAAAATAAACCAAAACTTAAAAAGTTTATACTATGACTTTAAATTTCCTTAAATTATGTAGAATTTTATTTTATTTTTTAAAATTTTAAAATTTTAATTTAATTTCTCTAATCTTTTATAAAATTTATTAAAAAAAATTGTTATAAAGTTAATTTATTTCAATCTAATTTCATATATATTATTAATTCCAAATATTCAAGACACTGCAATTGAGGATTATGTATCACCTAAAAGATTTGTGTGTGCATTTAGATTTTTTAAATGATTTTTTGTGTTATATTGTGTTGGGGAAAGGTAGGGGTGAGTGCAAGCTAATGATGGCATCCCATTGTATGAAAACTTTGCACGACCATGCAATATTTAAGATTTTAAGTTTTTTTAGAAATAGTCCAAAATATAATGCATATGTTCTAGTGTTGAGTACCTAAATAATGAAATTTCCTTATAAAATATTTTTTACAACTAAATGCATTGATTTTATGCACAACCATTTTAAAAATATTCTGATGTTAATTTTATATTTTATTTTAATTATGAAAATCATTATAGTTTTGAAATTACTAGGTCATACATTATTGCAAGGTTTGAAGATCTTAACATATATATATTAGATTGTAGATTTCATTATGCACTAGTGTGTGGGGGGGGATTAAACCCCTAAAAAGTTATAGAGGAACAAAAAAACATCTGTATTTTAAGATTCCTATATATGTCAATACAAAAATAAATTTAAAATAATAAAAGATATTATAAAAAAATGTAGACATTTGGAATTTCCATAGTGAGATCTATATTTTTGATCCAAGTGGATATTGGTGGCCACCCACCTATTCCATTGGATCGAAAAACAGTCTTCCACCTTGTAATTTTTTTTTCTTCTAGTTTTCAGGTCCTAAACTTTTGGGGTCACTTTGAGGCTCTAAACAATGTTTTTAGGGCTCACCACAGTCACAATGCAGGATTTGGCCATAGTGTGACAACAACATGTGTATTCCTCAGATATACCTTTCCAACGAGCTATCGTGCACCCCAAACAATGATTGTATTCCAAAGTTACGCCTATGGGAAGTTGATACCCCAAATTACCCAAAACGAGGTCCAAAAAACTGTTGCCTTTTCATCTTCTGGGGTTAGGGATTTTTATTTTCTTTATGATAAAAAGGACTTTGGAGCCTCATTATAACAATCATATTCTTGTGAATGTGTGTAACCTTCACATCTCTTCTTAGAGATAAGCTACCACCATTCTAGCGAGTCTTTCACTCTGTATTTTTACAGTTCTATACATTTCACACATTAATAGAAATTGTGTATTACTATATATTTGTTCCTCTTATTATATTTTCGATATATATCTGTTATATTATTGTTGCTCTTTCAATATCTCTATATATTTCTATGTTATATCTCTGCTCTCATTTCGTGCCGAAAATAATCCTGATCAGTGGCTATTGATCCAGGTGGATATAGGTGGCCACCCACGTATTCCACTGGCTCGAAAAACAGTCTTCCACCTTGGCATTTTTTTTTGTAGTTTTTGGGTCGTGAACTTCTGGGGTTGTTTTGAGTCTCTAAAAAACAGTTTGATGGCTCGACACAGTCACACTCTAAGATTTGGCCAAAGTGTGACGCCAACATGTGTATTCCTCAAATACCTTTCCAATGAGTTATCGTGCACCCCAAACGGAGATTGTATGCCAAAGTTACGCCCTGGGAAGTTGATACACCAAACTACCCAAAACGGGGTCCACAAAACTATTGGCTTTTCATATTCCGGGGTTAGGGTTTTTTATTTTCTTTTTGATAAAAATACCTTTGGAGCCTCATTGTAACAATCATATTTTGGCGAATGAGTGCATTCGTCACATCTCTTTTTAGAGATAAGTCGTCACAATTATAGAAATATTGTTTCAATCTGCATTTTACAGTTTCAACATATTTCCTTATCGAATAGAAGCCAGTTTTACTATATCTCTATTATTATTTCTTGTGTTTCTGTGTTAAGAATAATAATAATATGTATTCATTTCGTTCTACTCATAAAATCTTGATCAGTGGTATCAGAGTAGGTTGCTCTTGATCGTTTTTTAGTGCATGTCTCCAACAAGGTCTGAGTATAGCAAGTTGGGTCTCGAGCTTGTCTCTCTTGGGGAAAATCACTCTTGCACGCCAAATAACCCCTCCCTGGAAGAAGAAAATAAGAATGACGAAGAAGAAGATTCTATTAATCGGTTGCTTGAGCAAGCTCTCATGTGACAGAGGGACAAAATGATGGAGAATGTTTCCCACATCCTTCAACGCCTAGCGATAATAACAGACACATCTTCATCAAGTGGCCACTTTGGAGGAACCTCGCCTTTCAAGGTATATGTTAATTTTGATATTCCCATATTTGAAGGACAGATAGATGTGGATGCCCTAGAAAAATGGTTAAATCTACTAGAAGGTTATTTCTCTGTTCACAAATTTTCCGACAGGGAAAATATCACCTTTGCACTCCTTAAGGTTCTCCCCCATGTCAAACATTGGTGGGAAACTTGCTGGGAGCAAATTTCTACAGAGGAGTCTGGAATATATGGGTTCGCGTCCACTTGGTATTTTTTTGTGGATGCGGTCAAGGAACAATATTACCTTGTTGGAAACTATGAAGAACAATACATGAGATGGACCATGTTGCGTCAAGAGAGGGGCTAAGAAGTGTCAAAGTTCACCAATCAATTTCATACCTTTTGCACCAAATTGGGTATCAAATACTCTGAATAGCATTTGGTTTTGAAATACCATGGGGCTCTACACAGATACATCCAAAATGAAATGGATTTTATGGACATCTCATCACTCGGTGTTGCTTATCGATATGCTGTTAAAATCAAGCAGAAATTTAAGCACCAGATAAAGTGGGAGTTTGGGTCTACAAATCTGCAACAACCAATGTATGGTAAAGACGGACCTAACAACCAACCTTCAAAAAACCAGTCCAAGCCACAGGAAAATAAGGGTAATGAAAAGACGAAGAAGGACACTGGAAAATGGTGTGATTTCCACAAAATCCCATGGCACAACACCGATGAATGTCACTCAAAATAGTCATTGGTGGTCAATATCAAAGACAAGGATCCAAGCCCTAATTTAGAATCTGATTTAGAAAATATTGATAGAAGATAGATCATCAACGCATACCCCACTGCTATTGTCATGACCGCAACAATTCAACCAGAAGAACCAACAGATCCTGAAGAGGGGGAGCACCTTTTTCATTCACAAAAGTGGGTGAAGAAGACCCCATTGGATTTTATTGTTGATAGCAGAAGCCAGAAGAACCTCATCTCAGTAGAGGTCATCAAACATTTGGGATTGTCGACAACACCACAATCGCAGACATACAACATCGGGTGGCTTCGCAGGGGACGATATCTCTGTGTCATTCAGTAGTGTCGATTTTCATATGACATCCATCCCTTCAAGGATGAGGTATTATGTGATATTTCCCCACTGGATGTTTGTGATAATCTCTTGGGCCAACCATATATGTGGAAGCACCATGTCGCTTACGAGTCTTGAGCTCGTAGTTCCATTGTTACTTGGGGGGTCATATCTACAAAATACCAAACGTAGTTTCAACTATTGTCCCACCTAAACAGTGCCACAAAGTAGTATCTCATACTAAAATTTTTATCTTCTTCACAAATTTTTCAAAAGGTGAACAGAAGGACACTGCAACCACTACAGCCTCAACCCAAGGACCTTCTATCCAACATAAGAAGTTCGACAAGGCTGCAACAAAGAGAAAATATTCCTTCTTCACACAATCATCTCATGTAGATCGACTGGTTAAATAGACTCAACCTCGCTAGCAACAGGTTCATGACAACCTTCAACAAACTAAGAAACACAACTTCTCCAACAAGGCAAGCAACTCACCAAGGTACAACTTTAGTGAAAGATTCCCCCTCTCCCACGGGAAATCAACGCAATGGAGATAATCTATTCCTAAAGAGGGAGGATTTATCCAGGTGGATATCGGTGTCCACCCACCTATTCCACTGGCTCGAAAAATAGTCTTCCACCTTGGCAATTTTGTTTTCTAGTTTTCGGGTCCTAAACTTTTGGGGCAGTTTTGAGGCTCTAAACAATGTTTTTAGGGATCTCAACAGTCACATTATATGCTATGGCTTGAGTGTGATGAAAACATGTGTAGTCCTCGGATAGACCTTTCTAACAAGTTATCGTGCGCCCCAAACAATGATTGTATGACAAAGTTACACCCCCAGGAACTTGATACACCAAACTACCCAAAACGGGGTCCACAAAACTGTTGGATTTTCATCTTCCGGGGTTAGGGTTTTTTGTTTTATTTATGATAAAAAGTCCTTTGGAGCCTCATTGTAACAATAATCTTCTTGTGAATGCGAGTAACCATCACATCTCTTCTCATAGATAAGCTGTCACCATTCTAGCAAGTCTTTCACTCTGTATTTTTACAGTTCTGTACATTTCACACATTAATAGAAATTGTGTATTACTATATGTGTGTGTGTGTGTGTGTGTGTGTCTTGTTATATTTATCATATATATCTGTTATATTATTTTCCCTCTTTCAATATCTCTGTATATTTTTGTGTTATATCTCAGCTCTCATTTCATGCCGAAAATAATCTGGATCAATTTGTGTCTTGTTTCATGGATGATGGATTAAAAATAATGTGAAAAATGAAAAATATTGAGAGGCATCATACATACCTGGGCCATGGTTGAGACCTCAAAGAACTACATAGTCCCTCTATCGAGGATGTTTGTCCTCCAACGGTAATATAGGTTCTCTCTGGAGGTTTTACATGTGAGGGATGGTTTTTAGGGAATTCACCAGTGTAAGGGAGGAAAACATGAGAATTAGTCCCTAAATGGAACTTCTAGGGATACTAAGTTATGAAGAGGTATCCAAACTACCACACAGACCCTCTAAAGGGGATACACATCCTCCAATTGAATATTTTTTCTCCTATAATGCCTTGGATATTGGGGTTGGGTCTTCAGGCATTACCAATGTGTGTGGGACGAAAACAAGTACCTTAGTTCCTAGATGAAGATTTTAAGGACCTATTAGGAAACAAACCCCAAAATAGTATGAAAATAGAGAGACAAGTGAGTCCATGCCCTAAGAAATAGATACAATAATGAAATATAACCATCTTTGATGGGAAAACCTCCTTTGATAGTAGAACATGTGTACAAGATGAGATCAATTTAAAACTAGGTCTCTTTAGTGTATATATATATAGGAGACAAAAATGTACAAACACAATTAAAGGGTCTATTCTACAACACTAACATAACATTAGAAATATAATAAATCAAATCCATGGCTCTACATAGTGATTTATACTTAACATGGGACTTTTTCTGTGGCTTAACATACGCCTACCCTTCATAAAAGTGTTTTTATCAACACATGATTAAATGTGGATGTTGCTACATGAAGAACTCATCTTTCCATATCACTTGTTCCACTAGTAGGTTCTTCTAGTTGATGAGGTACTTAGTAATTGCTCAATTTTGCAGCTACATAATCCTTGTTTCAAGGATTGTTTATGGTTCTCGTATGATTTTGTCTTCTTCAATAATATCTATTAAAACAATTTGAACTAGGACCTTGTCACCGATTTCCTTCTTTAGGAAAGAAACATCTAATATTGGATGCACACATGAATATCAAGGTAACTCTAATTTCTAATCTATACTTCCAATCCTTTCCAACAACTTATATGGACCATAATACATGGGTACTAATTTATTGTCCTTATTTTGTTACTTGAGGGACATCCATTTGTATAGTTCTAGCCTCAGAAATGCTCAATCCCCCACTTCAAATTCCATTTCACTACAATCTTGATCTTCTTGTTGTTTCATCCCATTTTGTGTTGTAACCAAGTTTTCCTTTAGTATTTTTAGAACCTATTGTTGGTTCTCTATGTGGTCCTCCACTGCTTAAACCTTCACTTTCCCTCTCAAGGGTGATGTGATCGATGGAGGATGATATCCATAAAGTCCCATAAATGGTGACATTTTTTTATAAATTATGGAAGGATGCGTCGTACCACCATTCTCCTTTGGGAAACCACTTCACCCATTGTGTTCATTTATTACATGCAAAGAAATGAAGATATACTTCGATCCATTTATTCAAAATCTAATTTTTTCCATTGGATTAAGGATGGTAAGAGAATTTATGAGCTGATTCAATTCCCAAACAATAAAATAATTCAGTCAAAAAATTTCTAGTGAAAATTGGATCTCTATCACTTGCAATAATTTTGGGGATGCCATGTAGCTTATGAATTGTTTCCATGAATGTTGTGTCTACTGTACTTTCTTTAAAAGGATGGGAAATAGATTCGAAATGAGAATAATTTGTCAATCAATCCATTACTACCATGATGATATTCTTTCATTCAGAATTGGGTAGACCTATAACAAAATCCATTGAAACCTTGTAATATATAACAATAGTTAATTAAGGGACACAACCCTTCATGAATAGTATCTATAATTGCCTATATGATTTGTATATATATGGAACTTCCATTGTATATTCAATCATATCATATATCACTCATAATTTATTCAAATATATTTACTATCCTTAATAGACTATTGTGTATTATCCTATTTATAGTCGATATCCGTTATATGAGCCATATTGGTTTGTCACATTGGTATTAGAGCTCAGCTTGATCCCGATCCGTTATATGAACCATATTGGTTTGTCACATTGGTATTAGATCTCAGCATGGTCTCAGCCTTTGGCCACAATTTTCATACCTTATTTGACTTGGCCCTTAGCCACACTTTTTTTTTACCAGACTATTGGTCAACTTTTCATTTCCCTTGGCAACGTAACTACAGGATTTTTGGTCAAATGAAATTTTTTCAGAGTTTCTCTATAGTCAGTCTTTGACCACAAACTATTATAGCTCGTAGTAAGGGAAGATATTTAGAAAAAAATTATCAGATTAGAAACACTATCTGAAATATAAATATCTTGTGGCCCTCAAAATCAGCAAAAGAAAACAAAAAAAAAAACTTATAT
Organism: Picea engelmannii; assembly: GCA_009831015.1. Classification (NCBI taxonomy): domain Eukaryota; kingdom Viridiplantae; phylum Streptophyta; class Pinopsida; order Pinales; family Pinaceae; genus Picea; species Picea engelmannii. The sequence continues at coordinate 244,457 of ML777394.1, read as the reverse complement.
CTAAGTTGCAAATCGTTGTAAGAGTATTCAAATAAAATACTATAGAAAATATCGGGCAGGAAACCCTCAACAAACATAAAATCAAAAACTGGTTATACGTTGTGTATTCATGATAAGCCTAACCATTTCTTAGTGATGCCCTTCAGCCGCAATCCCCTCTATCTGTTGTGTGGGTGAGTTTTTCGAGGGAAATTATATATATTAAAACTAGAGAAATATGCCTAATGAACATAGGGAATCACATATTTCAAAGGAATCCTTGTTCTACCATGGCTATCATGGGAATAATATTGAATGAACTGCGACATATCGATCAACCAATAATCGTGATACTCAAAACAATAAAATGTCAGTAAAATGTCAGTAATCGAAGGGTCACGAATTTAAAGTTTCACTCGTGGTCCATGTCGATTAGTTTACGAGTGAGCCATATTCATATCATCAAAGATATAACCAAGTCATGCGTTCCATAAGCTATCGACCATTAAGAGAATTGTGGAAATTGGATAACTACAAGGTATTATAAAAATAATACCTAAAATTATAAATGGGTTATTCAAAAATCCATTACAAGGTTTAATTGAAAGGGAATTACAAAAGGTAAGAATCATTGTATTTAAGTTTTTATGAAAAGGAGAGTAAAGGAATATTAAAGAAGGAAAAATTCTTATTAAAGTATTATTTATAAGTAAAATCAAGGAAGAGGTCAAATTATGAACCATGAATTTCATGGATGATTTTATCATTATGACGAAATATCCCTACTACGGAAAGGATGCCAAAACCAAGATGATTCTCGAAACTCTAAAGGGTTTTTTCCACTATTGTAAAATATCATTTCAAGGCGATATACAAATGCAACAATATGCATTACGAATAAAGAAATTAAACAAATTAAAAAAAACAAGAAGAAAAAATAACCAAATTTGAGCAAAATGGGAAGATTTCACAACAAAAATATAATGATATCGAGGAAATGTATTACAAGCAAGTAATGGAAAAAGAACATAAAATTTCATGTTTAAAAGAACATAGTTGAAAAAGTTACTTAATCATATCAAGAAGTTAAAGCACACAAAACAATGCATTTAGAAGTTGGAACAAGAAAATCAAGATCTAGGGAAGAAATTGTTAGAAAAAATGAACTTATTGTTTAAAAATCCGTATTCAGAGGTTGCTAGAGAAAATCAAAAGATTAAAAAAGATGCAATTAAAAAACCTCGACCTTAAGAACAAAGTTGAAAATCCAGAAAGTAATGAATAACTTTCATGCTTAAGGATTCATAATTAGAGCTTACTTACATAGATCAAGAAGCTAGATTATGATATGAAGTCATTACAGGAAATGGTACAGAAACTTACCAACAAGGAAGAAAAAGTTGATAAAGAAACAATAACTGAAATTATTGAAATAGTTACATCATTAGAGGTACAAATCTAGACTTCGAAAAACGGAACCAATACAAAGTCAGTCGATACTCAAATTTAGAAGAATGCTTATATTGACAAATCACTACAAGGAGAAGATGGTTCCAAGGAATAATCACAAGAGATTAGGATGCCTTATATTCATCCAAATCATAAGAATCGATACAGATGACAACCAGATCAAAATATATATAATTTTTTTTTTTTTAGACAAACAAACTATAAATTTGAAAATGAAGAGAGACAAAATCGAAAACTTGTGTGGAAGCCAAAAATTAGAATTTCCATCCAAACTATCTATCAACAAAAACTTCCATTAAAGATGAAATTGGGATGGATTGATTCACATCCGATGCAACAATTTTACTTGGAAATTCATAAATCATATCATCTTGTTTCGTCAAGTGTCGTAGTTACAAGCACAAAATATCTTAAGAGAACATTGTGAGCCAAAACAATAGTTAACAAAAAGCCTTTTAGTAATCATGGTTTGAGAATAAATCATTTTTAATGTGAAGGAAATGTAGCGCACACACACACACACACACATATATAACAATAGTTAAGTAAGGGGCACATCCCTTCATGAATAGCTTTTATAAGTTCCTTTAGGAATTCTATATATATATATATATATGTCACTACCATTTTATCTTCAATCATCTCGTATATCATTCATACTTTATCCTTAATGGATTATTGTGTACTATCCTATTTATATTGGATACACCAAATTGGTTCTTCACAAACCTCTTACCAACATTGACTTGAAATAACTAATTGTTATTGTAATAGTCCAAAATGTCTTATATATTCATACAATACATTGGCCTTTCCATTTGCATACTTTTCCAAAATATTGTTGAGGCTTCCTTTTAAAAAACCATTTTTTGGAGAGTGTACACACTCTCCTGAACCAATAGTCCACGTACACATACATGTTGCATGCTAGTTAGCCCGTGTATACACACAAGATGCATGCTAGTTAGCCCGTGTACACACACAAGATGCATGCTAGTTCACCTGCGTTTACCTCCAAAAGTTGCAAAAATATATAAAATTGCGCAGAATTCGGTGGAGTTTATGATCTATGGAGGGTTCCCTAACCATTTTACCCCTTGTATCTCGTCCCCAAAATGAATAAACATCTTTTTCTCATATAAAAAGAGGTCTTGGAGAGTCATTTATGAACATGAGAAAGAGAATAAGAAAACTCTGCCAAAATCCCTTCCCTTAGCCCAAGATTTGCATCCCATTTTGAGTTTTAGCCTCAACCTTCCCCCCCATCATTTCTCTTTATGCAACCCTTCCTCCTTACCTTGGTGATATGTTGGTTGCAAGAAGATAATATGGGATTGATTCACTTGGAGCCACAAATAGAGGATCCTGGACTTCGTTCATGGAGCGGTTGCAAACAAAGGTTGTAATCCTTTTTGTCTTGACATTGAATAAAAGAGTTCATCCTTGTTCCAAAACCCTATGTTTACATGCTTTTGTTAATTTGTTCATTTATATCTATGTATATTCTTTTAAATTGATCAATAGACTTTGCATATGTTTTTGCATTGTATTCCTAATCTTTTTTAGGTCAACTTTGGGAGGAGATCTGTGATCTAGGAGGTAGAAACAAGTGAAAGAGGTCTACATCGACCGCAAGGACTAAAGGTGTCCTCATTAACTCTATTTGCTTTCACTCTTTTCACTTTGTTTAGATGATTTTGGGGTAGCTTAAGGGTAGAACAATATTTTAAGGGAGTTACCGATTTTCCTTTACCTTAGACCCAGTATAGAGGGATTCTCCCCGTAGCAGAATTGGCGACTCCACTGAGGAGTCTCTTTAGGGTCTTAGTGGGAGATCTTGGTTGGATTTGATTTTTCAGTTTCTTTGTGAGTTTTCTAAGTGTTCTGAGTTAGGTTGGGTCTCTGGTTTCCTTCTAGGTGCCTACTAGCTTCCCCTGCCCAGGTTGTCTATCCAATCTTTTTCTTTTATTTTGAAAATTTACACAGGTGTACACACCCTATTCTCTATACAACACACATACATACATGGTCTGCATTATATACAACCCGAATACATATGTGATCTAGATTTATGAGCGAAACTAAATGAATAACATATTGAATAAAATAACATAGAGATATGGAGAACAACAATAGATATTGAGTGAACAATAACTTCTATTGAATAAATAAAATAGGTTGAAACTATAAAACTGCATAATTAAAAACACTTGCTCGAATGGTGGTAGCTATATATGAGAAGAGATGTGGCTACTACACACATCCTTCTGAGAAGAATGATTATAATGAGGCTCAAGAGACATTTTTAACATTACTCATGAATGCCAAAACCCTAGAAATCCAAAAACCTAACCCTAGGATGTGAAATGCCAAAAGTTGTGTGGGCCCCAATGGGTAAGTTGGTACCTCAACTTCCCGGGGTTGTAACTTTTGCATATAACCTATGTTTTGGGCATGTGATAGCTCGTTGGAAAGGTTTTTTCGAGAAATACACATTCTGCCATCAAATTTTGACTTTGTCTATAGTTTGATTGTGGAAAGCCAAAAAAAACAATTGAGGACCCTAAAACAACCTTGGAAGTACAGAAAGATGTACTCACATGAAAACATCCAAAATAAGCTAGTTGGATTAGGTAGGTGGCCACCAATCTCCGCCTAGAAGCTATGTAGGTATTTAGATAGCCCAGGATGTGTAGAACCCACAATTAGAAATAAGTACAGAATAACGTGATGAACTAAAATTGTCAAGAGGATCCAGTTGGAAGAGGTGGGTGGCCACCAATATCCACCTGGAATAGTCATCTTCCCTTAGGATGCAATGGTCTCCATTGCATCGAGTTCCCCCATTAGTTGAGGAAACTTTTGTTGAATTTATCCCCGGGTGAGCCACTTTCCTTGGTGTAGGAGATGCCACGCCTTGACAACCCGATAAAGTTGGATCCTTTGCTAGAGAGTTCCCTTGACCTATGTGTCCACTATCTGATGAGTGGATGCATGTTCCATGCAGTCATGGTTGAGCTTTGTTGGTGTCAGTTGTTCTACGATCTCTAAGGTGTCCAATAATGATGGAAAATATGGCTGAAGGAGGTCCACATTGAAAATTGGGTGTAAGGCAAGGAAGGGTGGAGTGTTGAGCTCAAAATAATTTCTACCTACAACCTTGGTGATAGTATAAGGCCCATAGAGAAGTGGGCAGATATTTCGATGGGGCCCTGTAAGGAACTCTTTTTGTATATGTAACCAGACCTTGTCTCCCACCTGAAACTTGTGTGGTACCTGGCATTTATCATGGTGCTTCGTGTACTTAGAATTGGATTTGTAGAAAATCTCATGTAACTCTTGGAAGATGTAATGAATCCTCTCAATGAATCTGGTGGATTTGTCAGCCTCAAAATGAACATGGAAAGAATCTGTCTTTGTTGTTTCAAGAGGTAGTGCAACATCAATGGGACCCAAGGGTTGGAATCCCAACCCCACCTGAAAAGGGATATGGTTGGTGGAGCTATGGAGATCCCTTTTGTAGTTTTGTTGAACATAGGGAATACTCTCATCCCACGTACTTGGATGCTTAGATTTATACATGCGCAAGATGTGCACAATCATTTGATTGATGACCTTTGTTTGTCCATTGGTTTTAGGGTGGAAGGCAGTTGATTTGGTGAGATTGGTTTCGAATAGTGACCAGATACTCGACCAAAATGTGTTGAGGAACTTGTTGTCCAGATAGGAGATGATGGTATTTGGTATCCCAAAATGGGCCCACACTCGTTCGAATAAAATCTTGGAAGTATCAGTCGATGTGATTATCTTCTTGCAGGCTGTGAGAATGGCCACCTTTGAAAACTGATCAACCACCACAAATACAAAATCATTTCCTTTCTTGGTGGATGGAAGGCTAGACATGTAATCCATAGAGATGGATTCCCAAGTCCTCTCAGGATTAGGAAAAGGGGTGTATAAGCCTTTCTTCTTGATTGTTGGTTTGACAATGGCACGGGCAATGCAAGATTTGATATACTTGTTGACGTCATGTCGAAGTTTTGGAAAATAAAAATGTTTCTATAGAGAAACTACCATTTTCTCTACGTCAAAATGTCCTCCCATCCCACTGTAGTGAGCCTCCCAAATCAGCTTTGCACGCTCACTTGCAGGAACATAGAGATGGCCCAGATGGAATAAAAATATGTCTTGAATGTGAAAATAGGTGACATTCATGAATGTACCCAAGAGCTGATAGGTGGTGGCGAAGTCTGGATCTTGTTGATAAAGTTGGGGCCACTCATATGCCTCATTCCCACAAGAATGGAGCATAGTGGTGAGTGAAACCACAAGAGGTCGACTGAGGCAGTCAACGACATGATTTGTGCTCCCTTTCTTATACTTAATGTTGAGATGAAATTGTTCCAGGTAGGTGGACCACTTCTGATGGTGGTTGTTCTGCAACTTCCCTTGTGTCTAAATGAACTACAAATTCTTGTGATCAATGTGGATGATTGTCTCCTTTCCCTGAATATAATGTTTCCATTGACGAGGCTTGTACAATGGAATACATTTCCTTGTCATAGGTGGGGTATTTCTGGAAAATATCTGAGAGTGTGTCACTATGGTATGCTACAATATGACCATGTTGAGTGAGAATTGTTCCTACAGCATAGTTAAATACATTAGTCTCAATATTGAATGGTTGTTGCAAATTGGGTAAGGAGATTATTGGAGCTGAGCACAAGCGATGCTTCATATCATCAAATTCTCGTTTTTGTACCTTCATCCATGTGAAATTTTCCCTGTCAGTTCCCTTGGTCACTTGGTCGAGGGCCCATGCAATATGGGAGAATCCCAACATGAACCATCGGTAGAAGTTGGAAAGTCCCAAGAAGCTCCAAATCTTGGTTAGTGTGGTCGGGGTGGCCAATCACGAATGACTTGGAGCTTAGATTGATCCACATGTACCCCATGCTCATCAACAATGTATCCCAAGCATTGGACCACGTCCATGCCAAAGGATCATTTCTACAAGTTGGCATACAACTTGTGTTGTTGCAGAGTCCTCAAAACCTGATGAATATGCTTCATGTGCTCCTCCCAAGTTCTGTTGAAGATGAGGATGTTATCCAAATAAACCACCACAAAAGAGTTGGTGAAGGGTCTCAGTACATCATCCATCAACCTCATGAATTTGGCCAGTGAATTTGCTAAGCCAAAGGGCATGACCAACCATTCAAAGAGACCTTCTTTAGATTTGAAAGTTATCTTCCATACATCAGTTGGCTCGATGGGAACTTGGTGGTAGCTAGACTTTAGGTCAATATTGTTGAAGAAATTTTCCCCCTTAACTTGGTCAAGAAGGTCATAAATTAGGGGAATTGGGTACCAGTTCCTGACTGTGATATTGTTTAATTCTCTCTAATCAATGTAGAGTCACCAGGTCCCGTCTTTATTCTACACCAGTACAATCAGACTTCCAGAAGGGGAGGAGCTGGGTCTGATGTGCCCATTTTGAAGCATCTCTTAGATCAGATGCTTGATTTCATCATTTTCCATTAGTGAGTGATGCTAGACTAGTCCATTAGGTAGAGGTGCTTTGAGGGTTAGATCAATTGGATGCTTAACTTGAAAGTGTGTCGGTACCCTAGTGGGTGAGGAGAATATCTCTCTGTACTCTTCCACGATCCCATCCACTTTATTTTGCTGCAAAGGGAGTCTCTGTGTAGAGGCCACATATGTGACGACGTCCTTCGACTTACTATGAGAATGGATCACAAATAATATGAAATTCTTGGTCTGTGAAATGACCTTACTGCATTTCTTATTAGAGATTAAATAAATAGCGGTAGGTGATGCTACCTCTGGTATCCTGTACAAATTTCTACCAAAAGTAATAATAACACTACGGGTTCTATAATCATAAACAACATGTTGCTTCCAAAAATATTTTTTTCCTAAAATAACATCACAAACTTCAAGGGGAGCAGTATCACACAATACCTTGTCTTTGAAGGGCTTGATGTCGTAGGGCAGACGACACTATTGGCTAACACGGATATATCTTCCTTGGTGAAGCCAATCAATGGTCTAGGGATGCAGGTGTGGTGTCATCGACAGGTCTAGCCACTTGATGACCTCTGCTAAGATCAATTTCTTCTAACTTCCGCTATCGACAATGAAATGATGTGGAGCCCCCTTTACCCACATATGTGAATGAAAGAGGTGTTCCCCTTCCTTTGGTTCTTCTGGTTTTCTTAGCTATAATTTGGTGGTAGCGACAGTGGCACTGGGTTCGACATCGATAATATGATTCCCTCCTTCTGGATTTGATTCAGATTCATAATCTTCCTTTGAATCAGAAGCTTTTAGTTCAACCACCAGTGACTGCTTGGAGCGACATTCTTCGGTGTTGTGCTAAGGGATTTTATGGTATTCACACCATTTTCTAGTGTCCTTCTTTGACTTTTGATTACCTTTATTATGTTGTGTATTTGACTGGTTTTCCTGAGAGTGCCCATCTTTTCACTGTCCCTTTTTTTGTGGGTTTGGGACGCCTTTACCCCACTTCAGCTGTGAGTATTTTGTAGATCCAAATTCTCACCCCTTTTGCTTAAAATATTTCTCGATCTTGACAACATATCTATAAGCCATACCCATTGATGCGATTTCCAGAAAATCTATTTCTGTTTGAATGTATCTATGAAGACAACCATGGTATTTGAGCATCCGATGTCATTCAGAGTCTTTGATACCCAATTTGGTGTGAAGGGTATGGAAAATATTGGTGAAATCCGGTATTGTCTGGTCCCTTTCTTGACACAGGGTGGTCTGTCTTGTGTACTGGTCCTCGTAGCTTCCAAAAGGGTAGTATTGTTCTTTAATGGCATCCCTAAAGGAATCCCATGTGGGGGTGACCACAAATATTTCATATTCCTCTATGGCCCTTTGCTCAGAGTAAGTATCCCACCATTCCTTAACACAGGGGACTACCTTGAGGACTACAAAAGTAATCTTTTCTCTATCGGAAAAATTGTGGACCGAAAAATACCCTTCGAGCAAATTCAACCATTTATCTATAGAATCTGCATCTATCAGTCCTTCAAATAATAGAATATCAAAATTTACCTATACATTAAAGGGGGTTGCATTGCATCTTCATGAAGGTGCCTCTCCCGTGGGCAGTCGTTGAAGGATTTATGAAAATGTTTCCATCATTTCGTTCCTTTGTCGCGCAAGGGATTCCTCGAGCAACATTTTAAAAGGATCTCCTACTACATCATATTTATTTACCCCCCCCCCATGGGTTGTTTTCGGGCTTGGCGCAAATGATCTTGCAAAGGCTCGACTAGTTCGAGTTCCAAATTCTTGTACCCAGATATTGTCAGGGACATGCATGAAGAAAAATAAATGAAGAGCAGACCATTGTGATACCATTGATCTAGATTTATGAGTAGAACAAAATGAATAACAAACTAAATACAATAACAAAGATATATGGAGAACAACAACATATATGCAATGAACAATAACTTCTATTGAATAAATAAAATAGGATGAAACTGAAAAACTGAAAAACTGAAAAACACTTGCTCGAATGGTGGTAGCTATATCTGAGAAGAGATGTGGATGATACATGCATCCGTCTAAGGAAAATGATTACAATGAGGCTCCAGAGGCCTTTTTAACATTACTCGTGAATTCCAAAACCATAGACATCCAAAAGACTAACCCTAGGAGATGAAACACCAAAATTTATGTGGGCCCTGATGGGTAAGTTGGTACCTCAACTTCCTAGGGTTGTAAATTTTTCGTACCACCTTCGTTTTAGGAATGAGATAGCCCATTGGAAAGGTATTTTCAATAATTATACATTATTCTAACATTGTATATATTTTGACTATGGAAATCCAAAAAAACATTGTTTAGGTCCCCATAATGACCCTGGAAGTACAAAAAAATGTATTGACATGAAAACATCCAAAATAAGCTATCTGGATTAGGTGGGTTGCCACCAATCTCCACCTGGAACCTGTGTATGGCTTTAGACAACCAAAAAAGTGTATAACCCAAAATTACAAAGAAGTACAGAAGAAGGTGTTGAACTAAAATTGTAAAGAGGATCAAGTTGGAACAGGTGGGTGGCCACCAATATCCACCTTGATCAATACACAGGTTGGCCATTCACAACACACATCTCTATTGTTTTCGATAATTTTTTCAAAAGATTTTCCTTTTCCTACAAGAAACTTGTGGTTTTGAGGTCTTCTTGAGTTCTAGAAGATTCTTTTGTTTGGGGTTGAGACAGTTTGCAGGCTCATATTATTTATGAAATACAAAAAGAAAGCCTATTGTCTCTCTATGTTTCCAAACATTTTTGTCTTATTTTTATCTTGAATTTTAAGAAAATAATTTTGAGTTTTTGGGTGGGTTTTTCAGTTGGGCTCGTTTCCCAACATCCCCATGACTGTAAAAAATGGATTCCAACTTCCATAACCCCTTTGGGAAGATATAAAGCACCATTGATGGCTATAATGAGGACATGACTTTTGGTGCAAGTTTATGTTGTTGAAATCTAGAAAGCTTCCCTATTCGTTTTATCCTTTGAGTATCATTCCCCAACCTGGAAACTTATTTTCCAGTGTTTCTTCCTTCTTATATAGTCATAAGGTGTCTCCTTATCCTTGTTGGGGTATCCAAGGAAGAGCCTCATTGTTGAGTAGATGCTTGAAGGATCGGTGGAGGAACCCGAGTGGTTGGCTCCGAAGTAGTTCCACAAGTGAGTCAGGTTGTAACTAACTTTGATATTTGGTGTTAATAGAAGAGTTATATTTCCCTCCAATTTTGTGTTCATTGCAATATTGTATGTTATAATTATTAATACTTTCTTTGGATATAATACATGATATATATGCCACTTGATTACGTAACTACCTTTTTGCAACATTTTTCTTGATTTCATTTCGAAGGCTTGTTCCGTAAAAGGTCAAGAGTGCTTCGAAAAGAAGGAACAACGATTGACATCAAACAAAGGGTTTAAGGTGCACACTTTCTCCTTCTCTCTTTCCCTACTTTCTCCTAGACAAAATTAGTTATTTTTCAGTTTTCACATTTGTTTGTGAGTGAATATTTTAGTCTTCTCAATCCGGTCTCGATCTATTGTGATATGACTCAAAGTCACGGGGGAAATATCTAGTAAAAAATACTCTCAATCTTGAGTTAAAATAAATATTTAATATTCCTATGATAAAAACGCTTGGTTAAGTATTTCTTATGAAAAATCCTTTTGAACTGCCTTCAAGTAATCTTATTTTCATTAATGTGTTGTAATTTTCCAAACTAATCCCACCACATTGATGTTTTTCCCTTCATCTCGTAAGTGGCAATTATTCCTTTTGCCTGGGGGGAATAATTGTGGAACTGAAAATATTTCCTCATCCCCAATAGCTAGGTCTCTTCATTCTCATATTTTTTTTTCTCACCACCAAAGGTAGGATGCTTGATCTTATTAATTTCTCCTTATGATTCATCTACCCTAGACCTCCTCTTATGCTTTATAATAGGAGATGGACTTGAACTATTTTGTTCTCTTCTAACTAAATTCATTGGTGAGTGATGGTGATGTCTATCAACAATTATAGTTTCTCTTATTTTATCATGATATTTGTGGCTCTTTGACTTTCTTGAGTCTTCCCCCTTCTCCACCTTCTTCTCTGTTTTGTCCAAACTTTGCAACAACCTAATGTTGATGCCATCTTGTGTTCCTTGGATTTCATAAGCCTCTCATTATCATATTTATAACTCAACACATATCTTTGTAGAATCTTTATAGTCTCCACCAAATTCATGCTTTCCTCCTTCCCTTCTCCATGCCCATTTGATTATGTTCCAGTATTACCCATGCTGACACACAACCCCATGACTTCATCCTCATGTCTTTAAATCCTTTGTGCCTCCTCCATGTCTCTGATCTCATTGCTGATTCTGATTTGATCTATTTCCCTTAAATATGCAAAATTTGCATGCAATAGGATTTTTTAGACTAAAGAATTTAACAAATCTATAAATTCATGCATCATTATTCCCTTTAAATGCACCAAAAAACATTATTTTCAATTCCTTTTGTATTATGTAGCTCAATTCACATTTATGGGTGATTATTTAGACTCCTATGTTCAATAAATTTAGAATGACTTCTTTCTTTCTCAATTCCGAGTCTTGAGTAAAACTTTATGTCCATTTAATCATTACCCATTTTCTCCTTCTGTACACCCTTCAACCGGGTGTAATTTTTATCTATGACCATGCATCTTTGCACCTGCTCCTTTGGAGTTTTGATAGGATCTCAATTGGGTTCCTCTATGACCATTTTTTTGACAAATTGAAGAAGTTTCACCTTCATCCAAGGTACAATATACTAGTTACATCCCATTGAAGTTTTGGATAAAATACCTCTTTTAGCACTGAAAGCTACAGGTTCCTTCTACCTTCTTATGTGCACTTTTAAGTGCCCTTATTATGAATATAACTACCTATCTGCCTTCTATGGTTCAATAGTTTTCCATATAATACTTATTCCCCCCAAACTAATTCCCATGTAGGGAGCTCCATGTCATGCTAACGTCACTCTATGGAAAATAACCAATTTTTTCCAATTTTCCAAATTTCAAATTTTCTTAATTTTGCCAAAAAATTCCATTGTTTGTAATTTTGAATATTTTTTCATAGCCACCATTGAAGCTCTATAATTAGCTTCATTGTGTCCAATTAAATCCCTATAGGCATCAATTCAACCTATATACATGTAATTTAAATATTCCTTGTCGAATTATACATGGATTACATTGCAAAAATTGGGGCTTTTGCCAAATTTTTCCTAATTTTGCCCAATTACATAAAAGTCCAAAATGGTTTGATCCGTATTTAGGAGCGGAATGAACTGATTAAAAAACTAAATACACTTAACACAGATATATGAATAAAAACAAAAATATCCAGTGAACAATATCTTATATTAAATAAATGAAATAGGTGAAACTATAAAACTGCAGAACTGAAACACTTGCTCGAATGGTGGTAGCTATATTTGAGAAGAGATGTGGCTGCTACATGCATTTGTTTGAGAATAATGATTAAAATGAGGCTCTCGGGTCATAAATTTTGCACACGAACTCCATTTTAGGCACGTGATAGCCCATTGGAAAGGTATTTTAGAGAAATACACATTACACCATCAAAATCTAACTACGTCTATAGTTTGACTATGGCGAGCCAAAAAACCATTGTTTAGGGCCCCAAAATGGCCCTAGAAGTACAACAAGATGTGTTGACATGAAAACAAGCAAAATAAGCCAGTTAGATTAGGTGGGAGGCCACCACTATCCACCTAGAAGATATGTAGGGCTTCAAACATCCTCAAAAGTGTAGAACCCACAATTACAAAGAAGTATAGAAGAACTGTAATACCCCAAGGATGTTCCCAAGTTGTATTATGTATTGTAAACATGTTTTGTAGGCTGGTGAGATGAGTTATAATAAGCTAGGAGGATTATTTGGTGAATAGGTTGGAGAGCCAGAGTGCTAAAGGCCAGGAGCATGATTTTGTATATGTAATTATGCATATCATTAATAAAATATAAACATCGCTACGTGCAGACTGACCATGAAGAAAGAGTGATGGGGACTAAGCTTCCACAAGGCTGGGTAAGGGAGAGGAGGCTAAGTGTTAGGCGTAGGGGATAAGCTAGGGGGATTACCTCCAAAGGGGATAATAATTTATTAGTATTTCCTAAAAGGCTAAGGTGGCATGTTGATTGTTGTACTAAGTTCCTGTAAAAGGAATGTATGCAAAATGGAGTGCATGCAGCTCCAGGAAGACAGGTGTCGACCTAGGCACATGTAGTTAAAGTTGGAGAAGTCATTCATGTTGGGGGTTTGATCCTCATTCTTCCATCCTCCACCTGATTCACTTTGTCATTCCCCATCCTTCGTGAATTTTGTTTAGCTCTGTGATCGACCTCTGCGTTGATTCCTTGTCATGCACCCTGAAACCAATGCCAAACGCGTGGATTGAGTCGTGTCTCCTGTGAAGTCTGAGCACCCTGTAAATTTATGAACAATGTCATGTCTTAGTGTGGAATTTTTCCTTTTTTAGATGTCCATACCCAAATTCATGTTGTTGTTGTCACTATGAGTTAACCGAATTTCTATTGTTGTTGATGTTATCCTCACCTTGTGGGAATTGAGTTGAAACTAGTTGAAGAAGCGGGTTGTCAGGCCCATGGTAGAAGAGGTAGGTTGTCAAGCCTATGAGAAACTCTCTCCAGGTGAGAGAGTTTGTTGGGGAAGTGCTTTTCTCCTAGAGAGAGTCCAGCACCAGCTATAGAGCTCTGACAATTATGGTTCAGCCTGTTGTTGAAGCCCAAGGCAAGGGAGGTGAAGCATCCGATGGACTGTGTGACAGTGAAGGTGTATACTCCTAGGGTGGGACAGGCATGTGGGGAATGAGAGTCCATGAGTAGCGGGTGTAAGAAGGCTCCCAGAGAGAATCCTTCCAGTTGCACTGTGCAGTTTCCTGTAACCTTAGCCTAGTCTAGGATTCCCTTGCCCTGCATGGAGCTTAGTCCCAGCTCAGGGGTGACCCATTGCTGAGCGTGATGAGAAATGTGATCTATAGTTGGGAGGTTCATGGAAGGTCTACATGTAGTTGGTGGTGTTACTCCAATTGAAAAGATAAGTATCATTCTGTGCTTAATTTATATATTATGCATGTCTGTGATGCTTGAATGTTATCATGTATTCTGTTGCATATATGAACTATTGTTAATTCCATTGATTCTATATGGTAGTAGTAATTATGTGATTATTGTGATTGTTTTAATTCGATTAAAATTCATATATTATATAAGTGTACATTCCGCAGTGGTAGAATTACCCGATCTCTGTGTTGATCGGGGATGCTATAGTTTGCTATTAGAGCTAAGTGAAGTGTCTGAGTGGTGGCATTTCCCAGGTCGGTTGATGGCTGGGGATGTTACAAATTGGTATTAGAGCCAAGGTTTCAACGCTGAGTCTGGATGGGTCAGATAAGTGGTATTTGGACCGATTTTTTAGGTGGGAATTGTGTCTGGAGAGACTAATTTCAGACCTCATAACCTTCCTAAGTGCCAAGGAGTTACCTTGGTCATGCTACGAAGCTCAGGAGGAGTAGTGGTATCGTAAAACCATAATAGAAGTGGTGTTGGGCCGCAGAGTAATGTGGAACTTAGGATCTTTTCGGGAGAAGGAGAATCCTTCATGACCGTTAGATCTGGTAATGTTGTGAGGTAGTTAGTCATGACTTCCTTTGGAAATCCGCAGAGTAAGAGAGTTTGTTCTCTGTCGTAGGATCTGTTCAGAAGGAAGGGAAATCCTTTAGGACCATCAGATCTAGAGAAGGTGTAGAAGGGTTAACCTGGAAGCCCTTCAGACTTCATGACTTCAATGAAGTCTGCTGCCAGAAACAAAAGAAGGGTTGAAGACCGAAGCTCCAAAGTGGATCTACACCGTAGATCTGAAGAGGAGATCTCGACCATTGGATCAAGCCAATGTTAAAAGGGAAAACATGGTAGTGAAAGGAAAAATCTCCCGAAGAGCCAAAGTAGTGATTCATGATGATGTCACTTGGATTGACGTGAACAAACAAGTTGTGTGCCATGTATAAGTGGGTTCTGAACCTGTGGAAGATTGAGATGGAATTTGGAATGTGGCACGTGTCACCCATATGAGTGGGCCATGTATTAGCCGCTAGTATTTCACCATGTGGCATCTTGTATGAGCAGGATTAGTGGGGCCGAGGTTACGTAATGTAGTTAAAGGTTGGAGGACCAACACTAGAATTGATCATGATACATCAATATCGATGGACAGGAGGCATTGCAGGGATCCAAGTTACACGAGAGTTAATTCTCCAAGGTAGTCCTACAATCCAAACCCCGGTTTCACTGAGGGGTTATGTGTCAACGTCAGAATAATTACAAGATGAAAGGCAGGTTGCTCCAAACCACCATTGCATGCCCCTACAATTGGAAAATGTTAAGTGGTGTGATGTAATGACATCGCCAAGGGTGATTGGGAATGTTCGGAGATTAACAGTTCGGATGTGTGGATGCGAGATCCTCCGAAGCTCCGAAGTCCTGAAGACCGAAAGACCTGGAACTCAGACACTAGAGGTTCCATAGTAAGTGTCAATCATCGTATGTTGAGTAGATGTGGATGGTTGATCCTCCCTACATCGCGAGCTCGGTAATCTTAAAATCCAAGAGATTGTTGTGTGGTGCTTTGAAATCTTTCGAAGTTGAAGGCCCTAGTAAGCACCTAGTGATCTAGCGCTTTGTCATGGCCTATGATCGCATGGGTTGGGGACTGAGAGAAAGGGGCTAGTGCCCGAAAATTATTACAGAGTAGAGAAGAGCTCAGAAAGAAATTGAAATATGAATGTTTTCTTAAATCAGATTGGTCTAAATGCGTAAACTGGTGAAGTATTGAATAAGTTTCATTTTTTTCTCTTCTTTAAGTTTTCAAGTGCAAGCAGTGCACATTGTCCACAAGGAGTGCATTGACAAAGGGAAGTTAACCTCATAGAAGCTCACGAGAGATACCATTGAACCTTCATCAGTAGAAGTGCAAGGAGTGCATAGGAAGAACTCTGTGTTGAGTTCATAGAGAGATAGAGTCATTGAGAATTTTGTAGGGCTCTGCCAAGTAGGCATCAAGCTAGTGCAAGTGTGCATAGAGAGAACTATTTTTCGATTTCAAGGAGAAGAGTATCAAAGGAAGATACTCATAGAGCTATTGAACACTCTGTAGAAAATTCTCAGCAAGGTGTGCTTTGAGTAGAAGGTTGCTAGCAAGGCACGAATGTTTCCTTTGAAAGGAAATAGAAGGTCCAAGACCTTTAGGAGAGTGAGTAAATAAAAAATCTCAGAAGAGATAACACAAGGAGTGCATGGGAGACAGACTCATTATAAGTCCTAAAGATCAGAAGAGATAATTCTTATGAGAGCGAAGACGAGATCTAGGAGGTAGACTCGTAGGAGAAAGGTCAAAGGCCAAAGCCTTTGAACACTGACAAAATATTCCAAGGCGGAGGAAGTCAAAAGCTCGGGAGGAGGAGAGACAACAACTATCAGATCGGTTGTGCAGAGGATCCTGGACCATTAGATCAAAGTCCAATAGAACGAAGGAAGAAAAAAGTAGAGGAATGGATCCCACCCATTAGGTCTGGGTGCAAAGGACCAACAACCGTTGGATCCAGAGGTAAGCACACAAAAATTAACCCTTGTGTGTGTGGGAGAAGTGGAATTGTCAAAGTTCCGAAGTTCCAAAGTAATTTTGGACCATCCATCATCAAGGAGGAAAGGTGGCGTAAGATCCACAATTTCGGAAGTTTGTGGAAAAGGAGGAGGTGAAACAACCGAAGTAAATCTTGGTCATTGATCTAAAAGTGGATGTGTGGCACTAGATCTGGAACTCCGAGTATGAAGCACTCCGGAGGAAAGTAGAGGGTGAAAGTGTCGAAGTCCTGAAGGAGATATCAATCATTGATCGAGGAGGAGGTCAAAGGAACGTTTATTTGTTTGTGGTCGGAAAGAGCCGAAGTCCCAAAGAGAATTAGGGCCGTTGATTTGGAGAGGATGTGTGGCAAAAGATCTATCACTATGGGGAAATTCACTCCAGATATTTGTGTGTGTAGAGACATGAGAACTTCTGAAGGTTGGAGAGCTATATTTCATCAGAACCGTCCAATTTTTTAGGACAGGTGTTAGTAGATCTTCCACTCCGGAAAATTTTCCTATGTGGAAAAGAAGATAGTTTAGATTTGAAACTCCCGAGGGTCGGAGAGCCGAAATCAACCGTAGCCATTGATTTGGAAGGGAGCTATGTGTCGAAAGATCGTGTAGATCTGGGATCGCGTGTGGAAGGAGGAAAGAAGCTATAAAAGGGAGGATAGACAACACTTGTTGATCAAGAAGTATCTCCAAGGGATTGGCGATCGATGAACGAGATGGATTGCGGGGCCATAACTTGCTCAGATCTTAAAAAATTGAGAGCAAGCCACAATTTACATCACGTTTTTAACAAAGTGATGCATGGTAGCTGGAGTTGAATTGTGTGGTGAAGAGAGGGTTGGCCTAAAACCACTCTTTCCCATGCTCGCAATCACATTTTTACATGAGGTCATAGACCAGGGTCTTATGAAGAAAAGGGCTAATGTAAAAGGGGCTAGCACCTGAAACTTGGAGTTTTGGAAGCGTGCAGGAATAATCTCATGGGTCTGTCAGGACCTGTGTCTAAAGGAGAAAATGGGGCCAGTGTATAATTGTTTTGGGTTCAATCACCAGCCCGAAGAGTCAATGCAACTCAGAATTTTGAAAGATCCTTTGACTGAGAGGTCAGTAGACCCCGTTGAGGTAAGGGCACTGTGTCGAATGTGCTCAGGGAAGAACTAGTCATGTACAACGAATACCATGAGAGCACAAGAAGATTTAGGAATCTGGGAAGAATTGAAGACTTATGGGTTTAGCAAGGAAAATTTGCACATGGGAAAGAAGTTGTTGCAATTTCAGTGGTAGCAAGTATGTAATGGCTTAGTGGGTCAACCAGAGGAAAGAATTCTTGCATGTTTGCAAGTGTTGTTGGTGATGTTGTTTCATAAGGAGTGAGGCAACAAAGAGATGAAGTGATGGTTATAAGTTTGATAAAAGAAGCATGAAAGCTTATGTTGCTATCATAATTTCAGGTAGTATAAAATTTATCAATGACAATCATGCAGGTATGATTTTTTATTACTCTTTTTACATAATTGTTGAAACAAAATTTAGGTAAGAATTTCCTCATCCAGAGTTATTTTATAAAATCATTGGATTATTATTGAGTGCATACAACTAGATGTGGTAAAGGTTGGAGGCCTATATTAATTCAAATCTTTTTAGCTTCTGAATGCACACACTGACATATGAGAATGTCATGTTAATTTGGTTATGGGGTAATAACCAAAGAATTAACGATAAGAACTGGTTATAGGAATGAATGCCAGTAATCTAGTCATGTATGAGACCAAGACCTGGTTGGATATGGAAAGGTTATGAGCCACACAGGTTATGAGCAACGACTGAATGAGTTTTTGTAAGTACATGCATATATATTATTGCATGGAAATAATTTTTACTAACAACTGAAATGTTGTGAAATCATGAAGCTGAGGACATTTCAGGAGTTGCTAGACATTGCAACAAGAAAGTTGCAAGTCAAGTAGTCACATGAGCATTAACTACAAGAAATTTTCTTGTTCAAAAAAAGAAGTAATGAACTTACAGATATTATTGTGAACATGCATATGCATAGAATGACGAGTCATTCTATTTTATTATTTTTTTGGTAATTATGATTGAATTGCTAGATGCAGAAAATTCTAAATTCACTGCATATGGTTCTGTACATATTGAAATTGAATAATGATGTACAAGAAATACTGACAAATTGTTGGCAGTATGCAAGATGAAGCATTAGAGGAAAAATGGTATGCATTTTGGTGCCTGTGGAAAACCACAAGGATGGCTGCATTCATAATATGGAAACAACCAAGATGAATTATGAAATAGAATTTCATGTTTTGGGGGAAAAGTTGAATTCCCTTATGAACTAATTGGAGTTCCTAAAATGAATTATTTTATGTTTTCTTGTGATAACTGAATGTGGGTGATGCAGATGAGATTATGTTGATTAAAGATAGAATGTTGACTACAAAGAGTAGCTCAGGGAAGATGTTGATTGGAAACCTTTGAGGTCATTTGGAACTCTGGGAGCCATGGTGCTCTGAAACTTCCTAAGATTGCTTGTTGCTGAAGCCCAAGGAAAGGGAAGTGTAACAGTCGATGGACTGTGTGACAGTGAAGGTGCACACTCCTGGGGTGGGACAGGAATGTGGGAAAGGAGAGACCGTTGGTTGGAGTGTTGATGAGGTTTGGTACCTTGGTCTAGACCATGTTGATGAGGAAGGTATTTTCAATCAAAAGATAAGTACGATTCTCTATTTAATGTATGTTGTGTATCTTGTATATAGGTTATAATGTTATTAGAATTTCCTGTATGTACATATATATATATATATACATTTCATATATGATTGAATTCCCTGCATACATAATGTGTTTCATGTTTCATTTCTTAAGAAATATATATGCGATTCTAATCATGTGATTCAAGTGGAGCAAGAAGGCGTCTTGCAGGTGCATCCAATGCACATATTGGACTGGAAGATAAAATATCTCTGGAATCGATCCATAGGGATTGTAAAGGTCCAATGTTTTATCACTACAAGAAACTCTTTGGGGTTGTAAGCCAAAGATGCTTGGTAACTGATCCAGGGGATCAAATTTTGCTCAAAATTCAAAGTGCTTGGAATCGCTTCAAATTGAACAGGAGCGTAGGCCTCGTCATCACAAACCCAACGCAACTTGTTTGGGTTCAAACGGACGTCGGATGAGAGAGATATCGTGTTCTTTTCAAAATGACAAACAAGCAAAAGAAAATGTGTTGACTGTACAGTCCGTATGGATGTTGACGTGGCAGACCGTACGACACGTGGCAGAGCTGTACGACACGTGGCAGGGTTGTATGACACATGGCAGGTGTTGGCTGGTAGGATTGTGGATGAGTTGGCATATGACACGTGTCATTGATGGAAAATTAAATGCTAACATGTGGCCCACTCAGTGACCACCATGTGTCACCCTGGCGTTGGTTTAAAATTTATGTTGTTGGCTAGATTCGACCCCGCGACCTCTGGGTAGGGGTAACGCTTTGGGAAGGGCTACCCAATTGGCATGCCACCATATGTTTCTTATTATATATAAGATAATAAAATTATTTAAGTTTGAATGGTTTTGAAATGGGCACAGTTCGGGCCAGGGCTTGGGCACTGTCTGGGCCGGGGCTTAGCCTCGGCCCCCGGTCATATACATTACAATGTAACCACTGGCGTGGCATGCCCTTTGACCATTTACCATATGTTTAAATGTAGCCCCTTTTTTTATGAACCCCCACTCTTATGGGTATACCATATAACCATGGCGCGCGCCTTTCCGCCCGTTTAAACCTTTGGCCCTTTGTATATATGCACGCGGTCATATGGTGCTTCATGTGCCCTCGGCCTTGGAGGTTAGGGGCTAAGGCATGTAACCATTCTATAGTTCACACCGGTTGTGTGGTTGCACCCGGTGTTTGGTTTTTACACATATATGTGCGTGGGGGCTAGGTTGACGAGCAAGAGGTGCATTTTGGCGATCTAGAGACAACAAGTTTGAAGGGGAACTTCCAAGAAGCCTATCTTTTTCAATTTTTGGCCAAACGAGGTGCCGAAAAAGACCAGCTAGGGGTTTTTGGACGTTCTAAAGCCATTGGAGCCATCTATTTGGAATTTTGAGCATTTTAAAGCACATATTTGAGCACTTAGAGAAAATAATACAAAAGATCCATTGGAAGCTGGACCAGGAGATGTAGCCCAAGAGAGGGGTGAACTCCTTTATCATTTGTTGTGTTATGTGTTTTCTGTTCACTGTTATTGTTGTTGTTTATATGCATCTTGAATGTGTAATTTATATAAAAGTTGTGTTAGAAAAATTGATCCATTTTCATTTGAACACATGAATTAAAACTTGCAAATATTTTCAAGAATACAAGTCTTTATCATTTTCAGATCAAGTTGGTATAAGAGCATAGGTTTTTGAAGACTTGATTATTTGCAAGTGTTTTGTTTTCTGATGCTCACAAGGTTGAAACTCACAAGAGGATAAGGTCAACTTGTAGATCCAAGTTCTCATCCTTCAAGAAGAAAGATTATATCATCATCGCAAGCTTCAAGGAGGCATTCACCAAGTATGGATCATGAAGAGAGTCATGAACATATTCCTGCAGAGGATGAAGATCTCAGAAAGGATTTCATGGAAATGAGAGAAATGATGAAACTCTTGATGGAATAAAGGAATACAAGGTTGCAAGGTGAAGGCTCCAACCCTTCAAAGCACAAGGGAGACAGTGGTGATAAAATTCCAAATGGAAATGGAGGGAATGGTGCTTCTCCACCACCCTCACCTCCATCTTCTTCTTCTTATTCTACCGGTTCAAGGCCTCTTCCAAATTTTCCAAAAGGACATGGTAAAAATCCTTCACAAATTCCTTTGTTAAAGCTTGATATTAAATTTGAATTGCCAATGTACAATGGAGAGGTAAATGCTGAGAAATTAGATAATTGGATTTGTCAGTATGAGGTGTATTGTAGGATAAAAAAAATTCAAGATGATGAAACTAAGATTCAGCTTGATTCTTTAAGATTGGATAGTGAAGCACTCATTTGGTGGGAAGCCAAGACTCAAGAGGACATGAAGAAACATAGTAAAATTTTAACCTCTTGGAATGATTTTATTGTTGCAATTAAAAAACAATTTTACCCATTGGAATATAAGAAAAAAGCTACTATGGATTGGAAAATTTTTGACAAGCTAAAGGACAAAATGTGCAAAGATTTACTCAAGAATTTAGGATAAGAGCTTTGGTTTTGGGAGTAGATTTGTCTTCTCAAGAAACTTTACTCAAATACATTGGAGCTTTACATATTTATTTGAGACATACAATACTCATGTTTAATCCTTCAAATCTAGATGAAGTTTGTGTTCAGGCCACTCATTTGGAAGAAAGAGGAAGGAATGAAACTCATGAGGGTAACAAGAAGCCTTTCAGTCATGGAGACAAAGGAAAGAGGAAGTTTAAGGGAAATGGAAAAAAGAATGTTGCTGTTAAGAAAGAGGGAGAAAAATTCACGTGCAAACATTGTTCAAAAGATGGCCATGATGAAGACCATTGTTGGAAACTTCATCCTGAATGAAGACCCAAAAAGTTTGGCAACAAAGGGAAGTCAAAGATTGCTGCAACCATACAACATGATTTAGGTTCTAATTTGGGTGATGAAACAAAGATTACAGCCATGGGTTATCAAGGTAATGGTTCTATTGCAAGTACTAGTTCTTCAAGTAATAGTAATCTCAATGTAACTCGACAAGAAAAAGAAAGAATATAACTTTTTCACATAAGGGTTGTTTCAAAGCATACCAAGATAGATACTC
>ML777394.1:209032-221208 GCA_009831015.1 Picea engelmannii | reverse complement strand
AAGTTTTACAAGGTTGTGATGCAAAGTTGAAATCTGATCTATATGAGGTTGTTAATCAATATGATGATATGTTTCAGGAACCAAAGGGATTACCTCCAAAACGGGGTATCCAACATGAAATTCAATTGCAGCAAGATTGTCCTCTTCCAAACATTCGTATGTACAGGATGTCAGTCATGGAGAATGCTGAAATCAAAAAACAAATCCAAGAGTTTCTCGACAAAGGGGTCATCGTGACAAGCACATCACCATGTGGATCTCCAATTATGTTAGTACCAAAGAAAGATGGTACATGGTGTATGTGTGTTGATTTTAGGGCTTTGAACAAGATTACGGTAAAGAATAGTTATCCTCTTCCTAGAATTGATGATTTCCTTGATCAATTGAAAGATGCTAAGTATTTTACTAAGATGGATTTGAGAAGAGGATATCATCATATTAGGATTGCCGAAGGAGACACATGGAAGACAGCTTTCAAAACAAAGCAAGGTTTGTTTGAGTGGATGGTAATGCCTTTTGGACTTTGCAATGCACTTGCTACTTTCATTAGAGTTATGAATGATGTCTTAAGGCCTTTTATTGATGATTGTGTTATCATCTACTTGGATGATATTTTTATTTTTAGAAAATCTCATGAAGAGCATGTTAAGCATGTGAAGCAAGTTTTGGATGTTTTGAGAAAAGAAAAGTTGTTTTTGAAGATGTCCAAATGTGAGTTTGGAAAGACTTCACTTATTTGCTTGGGGCATATTGTTGGTGGAGGTGAATTAAAAATTGATCCCTCCAAGGTCAAAGTCATATTGGAATGGCCCAATCCTAACAATGTGACAGAGGTAAGAAATTTTTTGGGAGAAGCCCAATATTGGAGAAAGTTTATTGCTAACTTTTCTTCCATTGCAACTCCATTACATGTAGTGACAAGTCTCAAACAAGTTTTTCAATGGGGAGGCAAGCAAAAAGAGGCTTTTGATACTTTGAAAGAGAAGATCAGTTCAGCGCTAGTTCTTGCACTTCCAAATTTAAGACAACCTTTTGAAATCCAAACTGATGCACACAATTATGCAATGGGAGCAGTCTTTTTACAACATGGTAAGCCCATTTGTTTTCATTATGAAAATTTTAATGGTGCCATGATTAACTATCCTACTTATGATAAGGAGTTGTATGCATTGGTGCAAAGTGTGGAAAAATGGAAACATTATTTGTTGGGAAAAGAAACCATTGTCCACACAGATCATCAACCACTGCAATACTTACAATCACAAACAAAGCTACAACAAGCAAGGCACTTCAGATGGATGGGTTTTCTACAACAATTCCACTTGGTCATAAGGTATAAGAAGGGAATTTATAACAAAGTTGTTGATATGCTTTCAAGGCCTATTATTAGTGCTTCAGTTATTCTTAAGCATAGTCCTATCATGCATGAGAGTTATGTTGAGCAATATGCTTTAGATGTTGATTTTAAAGAAGTATATGAGACTTTGTGTCATTCTAACCATGTTGAGGAATTGTATTACCATGTGCATGATAATATTTTGTATCATATTGGCAAGCTATGCATTCCACAGGGTGAAAGAATCAAGATAACAAGAGAAGCCCATTCTTTTCTTATTGCTGGTCACTTTGGTGTAGGCAAGACAATGGCTAATTTGCAAAGGTACTGCTATTGGCCTAAAATGAATGAAAGCATTTCATGATATGTTTGAGGATGTTCGTTATGTGCCACAAGCAAACCTGGCAATCGAAATTTGGGTTTGTATACTCCACTTCCGGTTCCTTCTCATCCTTGGGAAAGTATTTCTATGGACTTTGTAGGAGGTCTACCTATGTCTAAACGAAATCATGATTATATTTATGTTGTGGTTGATTTATTTAGCAAAATGTGTATTTTGATGCCTTGTAAGAAGCAGGTTACAGTTGAGCAAACGACACAAATGTTCTTTCAGAATGTTTGGGTACATTTTGGATTGCCTAAATCCATTATTTATGATCGATATTCTCGATTTATTGGAAGTTTTTGGTCAAGTTTATGGGCACTCATGGAAACCAAACTAAAAAAGAGCACAACTTTTCATCCGCAAACCGATGTTTAGATAGAAGTGGTAAATAGAACAGTGGTACATCTTCTTCATGGTTATTGCAGCAAGCATCGTAAACTTTGGGATGAGCATTTACCTTACATTCAACATGCTTACAATCGAGCTAAGCACTCTTCAACTCAAACATCACCATTTGAAGCATGTTTTGGCTATTTGCCCAAATCTCCTTTAGATTTTATCTTTGGGAAGGATATTGCTATTGATGGTCAATATGACATTGATAGGGMAGAAAAGTTCATTGAACAAATTCAGTCAATACATCAAATGGTACAAGAGCAGTTGGAAAAGAGTCAAGATAAGTACAAGACAAGACATGACAAGCAATGTGTTGATCACAGTTTCCAAGTTGGAGATGAAGTTTGGCTTTACATTAGTAAGGGCAGGCTTAAAGGAGAAGATAAAAAACTGAAACCAATTCAATATGGTACTTTCAAGATTCTTGACAAGAATGGTAACAATGCCTTCCATTTATATTTGCCTCCTTATATGCAAATGTATGCAGTTGTTAATGTTGAGAATTTGAAATTGTATGAGCCTCCTTTGATTGATGATCAAGGAGAACATCTTCAGATTCCTTCTATAGATGATTTCTCCCAAGAATATCTTACAGAACTGCATGAAGACACAATCCTTGACAGGAGAATGAGAACTTAAAAATGAGGAAATGTGGAATATCTTTGAGTTGGTCTTAAAGGCACAAATCCAAGAAAATCCAAGTGGATTGAGGTTGGAAAGGTGAGGGAACTATAACCTCATATTCAGATAGACTGAAAATAGTCTTTTGGAGGTCCAAAAGCTTTCCAATGGGGAGGTGTGATCTAGGGGATCAAATTTTGCTCAAAATTCAATGTGCTCAGAATCGCTTTGAATCGAATGGGATCATAGGCCTTGTCATCACAAACCCAACGCAAATTGTTTGGGTTCAAATGGATGTCAGACGAGAGAGATATCGTGTTCTGTTCAAAACGACAAACAGGCAAAAAAAAATGTGCTGACTGTATAGTCCGTACGGATGCTGACGTGGCAGACCGTATGACACGTGGTCGAGTCGTACGACATGTGGCAGGGCCATATGACACATGGAAAGTGTTGGTTGGCAGGATTGTGGATGAGTTGGTGTATGACATGTGTCATTGATGGCGAATGAAATGTTGACACGTGGCCCACTCAGTGGTCGCCACGTGTCACCCTGGCGTTGGTTTAAAATTTATGTTGTTGGTTGGATTCGACCCCGCGACCTCCAAGAAAGGGTAACGCTTTGGGAAGGGCTGCCAAACTGATGCACCACCATATGTTTCTTATTATATATATGGCAATAAAATTATTTAAGTTTGAATGGTTTTGAAATGGGCGCGGTCTGGGCAAGGGCTTAGCCCCGACCCCTGGTCATATACGTTACAATGTAACCATCAACATGGTGGGCTCTCCGACCATTTACCATATGTTTAAATGTAGCCCCTTTTCATATGAACCCCCGGTCTTATGGGTATATCATATAACCATGGCCTGCGCCTTTTCGACCGTTTAAACCTTTGGCCCTTTGTATATATGCGTGCGGTCATATGGTGCTTCATGTGCCCTCGGCCTTGGCAGTTAGGGGATAAGGTGTGTAACCATTCTAAAGTTCGCAATGGTTGTGCGGTTGCACCAGGTTCTAGGTTTTTACACATATATGTGCGTGGGGGCTATGTTGAGGAGCAAGAGGTGCATTTTAGCGATCCAGAGACAACAAG
This sequence comes from Picea engelmannii, assembly GCA_009831015.1. Taxonomy (NCBI): domain Eukaryota; kingdom Viridiplantae; phylum Streptophyta; class Pinopsida; order Pinales; family Pinaceae; genus Picea; species Picea engelmannii. The sequence goes on along the minus strand of ML777394.1, from coordinate 217,373 downwards.
TTTGAAGGGGAACTTCCAGGAAGGCTATCTTCTTCAATTTTTGGCCAAACGAGGTGCTGAAAAAGCCCATCTAGGGGTTTTTGGAAGTTCTAAAGCCATTGGAGCCATATATTTGTCATTTTGAGCATTGTAAAGCACATATTTGAGCACTTAGAGAAAAAAATACAAAAGATCCATTGGAAGCTGGACCAGGAGATGTAGCCCAAGAGAGGGGTGAACTCCTTTATCATTTGTTGTGTTATGTGTTTTTTGTTCACTGTTATTGTTGCTATTTATATGCATATTGAATGTGTAATTTATACAAAATTTGTGTTTGCAAAATTGATCCATTTGCATTTGAACACATGAATTAAAACTTGCAAATATTTTCAAGAATACAAGTCTTTATCATTTTCAGATCAATAACTTAAGAATATGATAAATTAGGTATGCTTAGAACAATGGGATAAATCAATAGCTAATGAAATGGACCACTTATCATGCATTATAATAAGACAATGCTTTTAGAAATCAATAATCAGACAAAGTAATTGGAACAGGGTATGAAGAATGCTAGTCTAGATAACCAAATACAACAATGTGCAGGGTCATACAAGATAGCAAGAAGTAATTTAATTCAAGTTCATGAGATTAATAAGAAGATAACAGTTCTTAGAAGCTGAGTTAAACTAAATTAATGTATAGAATAATGAAGTACATGAACAAATCTGACATTGAAAGAAAAAGAAGACTGTGATTCTATTATCAAGATAAGAGTCTAGTACATTAGCAAAATATATCCAAGATTGAACCCTTAGTTCATCTCATATATTTGGCTTTATAGCTTTACAATAAAAGTTCATATCCTAGAAGAATGGATCAGATATGCTAAAGATAGAAAGTCAAAACAATTTTACAAAAAGAGAGGAAAAGATCCTCAAAATGAGGTCAATTCCTCATTCTATGGTCTTCAGAACATGTAGAACCTATGTGCTATGCAGATAAGCCTTCCAAGGTTGTTTGATATCTCTTGAGGAAGATCAAATTTGATTTTTCCAAGTTTGAAAATAAACCCTAATTCATTGCCCCCAAAATAGGTGCCAAATGAACTTGAACACCTCCTCTAACTCCTTTGCATCAAAAGTGGATCTTAGATTGGACATTATAATTCAATATCTATATTTAGAAAGAGTTTTAAAGAGATTTGGTTGAGTAAAACTTCGATTTGGGAAAAAATACTCTTTCTCTGGCCAATGACAGGTTTCGGTGGTTAACACAACTAGAATCTGGGTGTATTAACCACTGACATCTCTACTTTCGATGGTTAAAGAACAATCGTCATGTTCGCCTAAACCACTGAAAGCTTAGCTTTCACCAAAATTTCAAAATTGCAAAATTGAAATACCTTGCTCCTTCAATGAGTGTTCAAGGTCTCTTTGGTGATGCTGCTCCTCCTTGTACAGGGTAGGAAACCTCAATCTGCTGTGTAGGAGGCTCTGTTTCCTTCTCTAAGGAAGTAGCCAATTATGCTAAGGTTTCTAACCCTGAGTGCTTGGGAATTGGAGTCCGAGTCTCTTTCATCTTCAGGCTTAGGAGTCTAAGTTGTCTATATACCTTAGTTTTCTCCTTCATCAACAATTTGTTCCCATCCCGAGTCTTGTCATGTTTATCCATGACATCTTGACCGATGTCATATAATTCCACATTTTTATCAATTAACTCTACATTCTTCCTCTTGATTTGTTTCTCAGAGACTTCTAACTCATAAACCTTTTTCAGTAATTGGTTTATCTTATGTGACCTGGTTGGTCTTGGTCTACTAGGAGATGCTTCTGCAAAGGGTATGTTTTTCTCCTCTGGAAGAGTTGGAGAAGGTAAATTAGGGTATACTCCATCTACTTGCTCAGTCTATGCCTCACCCTGTTTCTCTGCTGGCTCCTGCTCTGGCTTTGAGTCACTGTATGGAAAGTTCAGAGGGTTATCTCCCTCAGCAAGACCTTCGGTCTATTCACCTTCTTTCCCAAAATCCAATTTCCTTTTGGACCTCTTACGCTTGACAGAGAAGGACTCTGTTTTCTCCTTTGGAGGTGAGATGGCTCTTCTCTTCCACCTACTACTCTTAGGAGTAAGAGATTTATTTACTGCAAGATTTCCTTTATTGTCTTGTTGTAGTTCAGTTGGAAACTCATTGCAAAAGAAGAAATAGTTCCAGTCAACCTCTTTTTTCTTCAAATATTATTTAACTATCAAAGTGATTAAACCTTGATGTGATAACCTGCTAGCTACCTTGCTAGGTTTAACTTTAACCTATCGAGCCATCTTGGTGAGTGCCTTGTTAAGGTAGTATGGGAGGTTGATAGGTGACCTTCCAGTGAAGTGGTTTAAAATCTTGAAATGATAGAACATTACCCTGTTATACCTTCCTTCACAGTTAATATAGGAAAATATGCCTTCAGCAGAGCCTGCCATTTTGTCTCCAAAAATGACATTGGGATATCCTTCTTCCAAATGAGAGTTTTATGTTGAGGTTGCAAATAGGATCTGAATTCAATGTCTGCTAGTATAGTAGTCTTGAACCAACACTCACATGTCCTAGGTATACCGGTGATCTCTGCAATAGATGCCTCATCCACTATAAACACTTCCTTGCCAATGGTGGCTCTCCTTCCATAGTATGACAGAGAAAAGGATTTTGATAGTTGTTGATGGAAGTTCTCTAACTTCTCACAATAAGAGAAACATCTATCCCATTTAAAACAACTCAGCCACTTCAGGATGTGCCCCCAAATACCAGGTTCCATCCAATTCATACCTAAGAGCTGGTCCCTCCTTCTGCATTTGCTTGTGTTTGATTTAGCCTGTTCCTGCAAATTAGCAAAGCCTACGAGCTAGGGGAGACAACACACCTAAATTCAGGAGGAAACAGTGGATCTGTGGCAAATTGATAGGCACAGGAATAGGGTTGACTTAGCTTCTGTGAGATAGACCAAATCTTAATAAATCATAACCAAAAACTCAGGCTTGATATAATGAAAATAACTTGAAGACTCGGGCTTGATGAAACAGAGAGCTCAGTTTTGATTCCTATATCAAAGGGATTTCAAATAATAAACATAAATGGGAAATCATCATGGAGATATCTCTTGGGACTTGAAGTTATGAGAGCCACGTGAACATCAAAAAGTTAGGCGGAACAATCACTTCATAGATTTCTATGTATGCGAGGATATAACTCGAAATGACAAGTGGGGGTCTTGCAAGTACTACAGAGCCTCAAAACTTGATCAGATGTAATAATACCACCTTACATAACCGAGTCATTTGATTTTCGGCGATTATCATTTCATTAATGTGCCAGTTCACATCTATATTGTGCTAAAACACGGGCCCTGATCTTTCCACGTTGACACATTTTCGGTGGTTAATCGGGCTTTATTTTTCCCTTTTAACCACTGAAGGCCAAGGCTTTCGGTGGTTAATGAATGCTTCACAGGTTTTCCTATACCAACGAAACCTGTAACTCTCCCTTTTGCTTAAGAAAATCAATTCCGATGTTTATTTCAAGTTTATTTACAAACAATAGGCTCTCTAACAAGCCTATAAAAATTTTGAAATAATTTTTTGGACATCTACCTATCACCTAAAATTGATAAAAAATACTATGCTATTTTAGGAGATAACAATTGGCTCCTACTTGGGGATGGAATCCTCCCAGTGAGGTTCCAAGAACAAGAAGACCCATGCCTATCCATTTAACTTGAAAACTTTGCCACCTGCTTAACAATCATTAACAATCTGTATTGTGTCTAGTCCATTGGGCTATGGAGTCATCTGGCCTAAGAAACTTATCTTCAGACAACCTGTAGCTTGCTTTGCTTATTAAACCAATAACTGAAAACAATCTAAGTGCTCATATGAAGAGGTTATTCTTCTGCCTGCCCCTACTACTAACCAAATATAAAATGTGGTCAGGTAAACATAGATTTCCATAACAACCATTTGAGCAACTTCAAAACCATGATGACTTTATCTCTATCACTGCTTAATAGAAAATAACTGAAACATATCAGCAGTAATAAACAAGCTTTCAGAAAGTCATACTCACCCGTTGAAATTGATGAATGAATGGAATCTATAGCTTTCATAGGGTCTGAAATAAGTAATTCCATCAAATCGGCCACCAGGTCTCTAAAATCAAGATCAAAAGCATTCTGATTCATGAAAAATGAATGCCCTTCCATGAATGGCTCTCTGTCTGTAGATAGATGTCTTCCTTGGACGTCTTCTTGTTGTCCCAACTGAGAACTTAAATCTTGTTGCTTGTTGTCTTCATTGATGTCAATACTGAATGTGGATTGTTCTTCCTCTGTCAAATGAAAATACAAACTCAATTGTTGATCAGAAACTTTTTGTTCCTCACCTTCCTCCTCATATCTACTGAAATACAAATAAGAAAATTGAGGGCTTCCCTTAGAATCTGCTGCAGATCTAAAACTGTCACCTGCTAATGTGTCAATCTGATAATCATCTTTGGGGTTTTCAAAGGGGACAATCTCATCTTCATGACAACCTAAGTTAGTAGATGAATTTGATACAATATCAAAAGCATCAATGCTATGGTTATCCACCTGAAGATCACCAATATCTTGGTTACAATGATAGATGTCCCCTGTTGCAACATACTCTTCAAAGCTATCGTTAACCATAGCATGTATACATTTATGATCATTTCTCTGTGTAGCTAAAGAAACCAGCTCTTCAAATTCATAACAATCAGACTTAAAGATAGTAAGAGAGCATTTGGTTCCTTTATTATCCATTTGTAGTTCATGTTGATGGGAAAACACAACATCTTGAAGATCATTAAAGGGTTGTTGCATATTATGAGGCAGAGCTCTTTCTATATTTACATCTTCAAGCTTACAATGTAATTCATATTCATCACAACAATTATCAAATGCAAACTCATCTAAAAAATACCTTTTGCAGAGCTTAGTGAATGCTTTGTGAAAATCCTTCAATGATGAAATACTGGAAGGAGGTAAAGAAAAATACTACTGTAACACCCTGTTTCCCCCAACTTGTAAATATAACTGGAATGGCCAAGAACTATGGCAAACTCATAAGTGTGAATATGTGATGTAAATGGACCTTGAGCAAGAGGTCAATTAATGTGAGTAACATTATGAATTTATTGCAGGACTACTGATGAGGGGATGTGCAGAAAAAAAGACCACGATGGCGGTGGAAGGCACCTGAAAAGGTGGTGTTAACTTCCACCAAGAATTTAATACCGTATTTGGACTCCACTGGCCCCGAGAACCAAAAGTGGCTTGCTGGCCCTGAAAATTAATGGCTCGCAGACTGGTAGGCGGATGGCTTGATGAGGGATGGGATGGTGAACCGCCCATCTATAGAGCCGTCAGGCCTGATCGACGCGAGGGTAATCGTGCCACAAACAACCTCGCGAGAGGATAAGGCATATGGCAGAAGCGATTAGGAGGGAAGACGTGAGGGGAAATCTGGCATTACGCAGAGTGAGTGATAGCAGAGAGGAAGGATTACAACCTTCGCTCCTGGTCACTGGCAGATAGAGAGACGCAGTCTCAGAGCATCGTGGTCTCAGCTCGGGGGTGGCTAGTGGTAAATCCGTTGGGAGTCGCTGAGCCTACGGTTGGGTGGAAATGGGCACCCCTCTCAGCAGTTGCTCCCACTTCTGAAGTTATTTCTGATAAGTGTTTTGTTCATATTGCATCTTGAAATTTATATGTTGACATATATTCTCATAAAATGCGAATGATCTCATTATAAGAATGTCTGTATGGTGCTATGATCAGTAATAGTAGTTGTATATTTGTATGAGAAGACTATGTATGGCTTATGTCCTCATGAATCCTTATTTTTATGCGTACTGATCTAATTTAGACTTCACATCTGGTGCTCAGGAGAACGATACCCTTACCTGTCTCAGAAAATACCCTGGGTAAACCTCCCCATAGAGATACCCTCCTTGAAAAGTCCATGAAGAACTGTGGAGGAGAAGATGAAGGCGTAATACCTTAGTAAACCTGCACAAGGAGGAACGATCCTCTTGAAAACCTGTGATGACAGCATAAGGAAGAAGTATCGAATTGACGAACAAGATCCCGTCGGGAGATCTGTGGTCACTCATCACCGTCAGATCGGAGGAAAAGCTGGGAGGTTAAGTACCTTATCCTTGATAGGTGCTGATCAATGGATGAGATTCCGTCGGGAAATCTACGGTCACACCCGACCGTTAGATTGGTAGGAAAAGGTAGGGATGTTAATGGCCTTACCCCTTTGTCTTTTGTGTCTTCGTGGGCAATGAAGAATTTCATATCGTAGATCTCCAAGGTCCAAGAGAATATCTGGACCATCGATTTTTCCACATCCAGGGAGTCATGGAAGAATTCATGGGTAGGAGCCGATCTGAGCCATCATATCTCGACTGGAAAACCCGACAGCCGTTGGATCTGTTCTGAGTTACCCGAGGGTTAAGTCCCCAGTGTATAGGGGCGAAAACCCCTAGGATAGATCTGAGTTGTCTGAGATCGGGAGTCCTGGTAATAAGAGATCGGGGAAGTCCCAGGTGAAAACCCCGACATAATCTGAGCTGTCCATTCAGAGGGACAGGTGTCAAAAATATGACGAGAGTCGGAGAATCGGGAAATCGACATTTATGAGGTCGAAGGAAGCGGGACATCAAAAGTCTAGAAATATCGAAAGAATCGGGACCGTCCATCCTAGAGGACGCGTGGCCGAGATCGAAGTGATTAGGAAATTGGGGATTCTGTTGACAAGAGGTTTGGTGCATTTCGACACGTGAAACCCTGAACCCCGATATGAGATAAGACGTGGTCATGTGTTAACGGTCATATGAATCAAGACCTCTAGCCAGGAGGGCGATCGTGGAAAAAGACGCGTCGGGATTCGGAAAATTGCAAGTCTTGAGGGCATGAATATTTCGACATTGAAATACCCGAAACCTCGATAGGGAGGAAAGAGCCATAGTGGAAGCCAACTGTCACTGCAGAGGAGAGTCGGGATTCGGGAAATCGCGAGTTCCGAAGGCGAATGTATTTTGACATCGCAAACCCCGAAACCCCAACGAAAGGATATGACTACGGTCATATAGAGGGAGTTCATGTGGACCAGAAGGTCTAGTCCAGGGGACTAGCAGAAGCTGATGTCATATCGGGATATCGGGGATTCCGAGGAAAAAATGTGTATGTATTCCAACATTGTAATATTCGAAAACCCCGATGGACGGAGGAGATTCCTTCGGAGGATCTCCGGGTCCGTAATGACCATTAGATGTGGGAACAAGACATTAACTTGAACCAGGACATGGTTATGCTTTAGGATATGCGGTGAGAAAATCTGGATGGCCAGAATCCACCCGTCCAGATCTACGACTAAGGTTCCATTCCGGAGCCCCCTTGTTGTTCTGCCTTTAGCGATAAGGGGGGGGGGTCCAGAATTGGTAGTGCAACTCTCTAATGGTTGCGATTAAGTCAACATGATCAACGATACTCAGGTGGATTCCAGACCCCCCTTTCCATTCTGCCTTTAGTTGGGGGGGGGTCCGAAATGGTGTGGCGTGTGAAGTGGGGCCCCTCCTGTCATGACGTCCACCGTGTCGCGTTTCCCTCTCGCCACCTGTATTACACCCAAACGCGCGACGAGGCTTGTTCCCATTGGCGGATTCTCTACCCCTGTTGAGGTTTGTTCCTATTGACCATTCAGTGACCCCATAGGGATTCATCCCTATTGGTTGCTCTCTAGCCCTGTCAGGGTTTGGCGGTTGTAGAATAGAATGTTTGGATCTTACTGTAGCGCCGAAGCGCAAAATACAAAGGACATTGCGTTCAAATTGAACAGTGAATATAACCCTCGATCACGTGGGAATGAAGAAGGAGAGAGAAGGAGCCAGCTTATGCTGGGCCTCGATGGTTATTTAGGGGTTCGAGTCTGACAAAGGACCGAAAAAGTTTGATTTAGTTAGTGGGTATGTTATAAAGTGGTATCTGATCTGGATTATTTTCGGCACGAAATGAGAGAAGAGATATAATAAAGAAATGCACAAAGATATTGCATATATTAAATAATATAACAAAAATGTATCAAAGATGCAACCATAAACACAAATATACAGTAATACACGATTTCTATTAATGAAAGAAATGTACAGAGACTCTAAAAATACAGAGTGAAAGACTTGCTAGAATGGTGGTAGCTTATCTCTGAGAAGAGATGTGACGGCTACTCGCATTCGCAAGAAGATGGTTAAAATGAGGCTCTGGAGGATTTTTTACAATAATTGGGAATGCCAAAAGTCCTA
>ML777394.1:179883-203034 GCA_009831015.1 Picea engelmannii | reverse complement strand
GAAATGTGACCCTGTAGCTACAGCAAGAACCCACTGGAGAAAAATACGAAGGCTATCAGATGACTGAAGGAGGTCTACTCACCTACAGAGATAGACTGTACATTTCTAATTGTGGCGACTTGAAGAGGTTCATCATGGATGAACTACATAAAATACCCTACACTGGTCACCTAGGATACCAAAAAAGGATTACTGCCACCCGGAAGCAATTTTATTGGCCGGGATTGAAGAAGAAAATAGCCAAATATTTGGCTCAATGCATAGAATGCCAACAGGTTAAAGTAGAACATCGACACCCAGCAGGACTATTACACCCTTTACCCATCCCAGAATGGAAATGGGAAACCATCTCCATAGATTTTATCACTGGATTACCAACTTCAACCAAATAGAATGACGCCATTATGGTAGTGGTGGATAAACTGAGCAAGTCCGCTCATTTCATCCCCATCAAATCAACCTGTAAGGTGATAAATATTGCCCATATATTCATGAAAGAGGTATTCAGACTGCACGGTATGCCGAAGGAGATAATATCTGACAGAGACACAAAATGCACTTCCAAATTCTGGAAATCACTGATGACGGGTTTAGAGACCAAATTGTTGTTTAGTACTGCCTATCACCCTCAAATCAATGGACAGACAGAAAGAGTGAATCAGATATTAGAGGATATGTTAAGGATGCATGTAATGCATCAACCCATGAAATGGGAAGACTACCTGCCATTGGTAGAATTTGCTTACAACAACGGCTATCAAGCATCCTTAAAGATGAGTCCATTCAAAGTCCTCTATGGTAGATAGTGTAATACTCCAGTCAGCTGGAATAATCCTGTAAATAGGATTTCTATTGGACCCAATATGTTGAAAGAAATGGAACAACAAGTGACTCAGATAAAACAAAATCTGAAAGTCGCTTAGAACCGACAGAAAAGTTATGCTGATCAAAAGAGAACTCCAAGGGAGTTCCAAACAGGAGATCATGTATATCTCAAAATTAAGCCCAGAAGGAGTTCCCTGAAAATGGGAGCTTGTGCCAAATTGGCACCCCACTATTGTGGACCCTTTGAGGTTCTAGATAGAGTGGGACTTGTAGCCTATCGGCTAGCACTTCCTACCACAGTAAAAGCACATAATGTTTTCCATGTTTCATTATTAACGAAATATGTACATGATGCTAATCATATAATTGACTGGTCTATGATCCAGGTGGAACCAGAGGGAGAATTTCTACCAGAATTCCAATGCATACTGGACAGAAAGGAAACCCCACTCTGGAACAAAACCATTGCACAGGTCAAGGTGCAGTGGAAACATTTTGTCCTAGATGAGGCTACATGGGAGATGGAAGATTCCATGAAACTGGCATATCCAATTTTGTTTACATCTGTACATGCAATTCATGCTAGTAGATAAGAACATCGAGGACGATGTTCCTTTTTAGGGGGAGGGAATTGTAACACCCTGTTTCCCCCAACTTGTAAATATAAATGGACTGGCCAAGAACTATGGAAAACTCATAAGTGTGAATATGTGATGTAAATGGACCTTAATGAAGAGGTCGATTAATGTGCGTAACATTCTAAATTTATTGCAGGACTGCTGATGAGGGGATGTGCAGAAAAAGAGACCACGATGGCGATGGAAGGCACCTGAAAAGGTGGCGTTAACTTCCACCGAGAATTTAATACCGTATTTGGACTCCACTGGCCTGGAGAACCAAAAGCGGCTCGCTGGCCCTGAAAATTAATGGCTCGCATACTGGTAGGCGGATGGCTTGATGAGGGATGGGATGGTGAACCTCCCATCCGTAGAGCCGTCAGGCCTAATCGGCACAAGGGTAATCATGCCACAAACAACATTGCAACAGGATAAGGCGTATGGCAGAAGCGATTAGGAGGGTAGACGCGAGGGGAACTCTGGAATTACGCAGAGTGAGTGATAGCAGAGAGGAAGGATTGCAACCTTCGCTCTTGGTCACTGGTAGATAGAGAGACGCAGTCTCAGAGCATCCTGGTCTCAGCTCGGGGGTGGCTAGTGGTAAATCCGTTGGGAGTCGCTGAGCCTACGGTTCGGTGGAAACGAGCACCCCTCTCAGCAGTTGCTCCCACTTCTGAAGTTATTTCTGATAAGGTTTTTGTTCATATTGCATCTTGAAATTTATATGCTGACATATATGCTCATAAACTGTGAATGATCTCATTATAAGAATGTCTGTATGGTGCTATGATCAGTAATAGTAGTTGTATATTTGTAAGAGAAGACTATGTATGGCTTATGTCCTCATGAATCGTTATTTTTATGCATACTGATCTAATTTAGACTTCACGTCTGGTTCTCGGGAGAACGATACCCTTACCTGTCTCAGACAATACCCTGGGTAAACCTCCCAGTAGAGATACCCTCCTTGAAAAGTCCATGAAGAACTATGGAAGAGAAGATGAAGGCATAAGACTTTAGTAAACCTGCACGAGGAGGAAGGATCCTCTTGAAAACCCGGGATGACAACATAAGGACGAAGTATCGAATCGACAGACGAGATCCCGTCAGGAGATTTGTGGTCACTCACCACTGTCATATCAGAGGAAAAGCTGGGAGGTTAAGTACCTTATCCTTGATAGGTGTTGATCGATGGACGAGATTTCGTCGGGAAATCTACGATCACACCCAACCGTTAAATTGGTAGGAAAAGGTAGGGATGTTAATCGCCTTACCCCTTTGTCTTCTGTGTCTTCATGGGCAAAGAAAAATTCCAGATCATAGATCTCCAAGGTCCAAGAGAATATCTGGACCGTCGATTTTTCCACGTCCAGGGAGTCATGGAAGAATGCCTGGGTAGGAGCCGATCTGAGCCATCAGATATCGACTGGAAAACTTGACAGCTGTTGGATCTGTTCGGAGTTACCCGAGGGTTAAGTCCCCAGTGTATAGGGGAAACAACCCCTAGGATAGATCTGAGCCATCTGAGCGACGGAGGCCACATGTCGCGAGATATCCCATTTCGAGAAATCAGGAATCGTGAGATTGGTATTCCTGGTAACAAGAGATCGAGGAAGTCCCAGGTGAAAACCCCGACATAATCTGAGCCATCCGTTCAGAGGGACATGTGTCAAAAATCTGACGAGAGTCATAGAATCAGGAAATTTCCATTTATGAGGTCGAAGGAAGCAGGACATCAAAAGTCTCGAAATCTTGAAAGAATCAGGACCATCCATCCTAGAGGACGCATGGCCCAGATCGAAGTGATCGGGAAATTGAGGATTCTGTTGACAAGAGGTTTGGGGAATTTCGACATGTGAAAGCCCAAACCTCGATATGAGATAAGACATGGTCACAGGTTAACGGTCATATGAACCAAGACCTCTAGCCAGGAGGGCGATCATGGAAAAAGGCACGTCGGGATCCGGAAAATCGCAAGTCCTAAGGGCATGAATATTTTGACATTGAAATACCCAAAACCCCGATAGGGAGGAAAGAGCCATAGTGGAAGCCAGCTGTCGTTGCAAACGAGAGTCGGGATTCGGGGAATCACGAGTTCCGAGGGCGAATGTATTTTGACATCGCAAACCCCGAAACCTCGATGAAAGGATATGACTACGGTCATATAGAGGGAGGTCGTGTGGACCAAAAGGTCTAGTCCAGGCGACTAGCAGAAGTTGATGTCATATTGGGATATCAGGGATTCCGAGGAAAAAATGTGTATGTATTCCAATGTTGTGATATTCAAAAACCTTGATGGACAGAGGAGATTCCTTCAGAGGATCTCCGGGTCTGTAATGACCGTTAGATGTGGGAACAAGACATTAACTTAAACCAAGACGTGGTTATGCTTTAAGATAAGCGGTGAGCAGATCTGGACGGCCAGAATCCACCCGGCCAGATCTAGGACTAAGGTTCCATTCTGGAGCCCCCTTGCTGTTCTGCCTTTAGCAGTAAGGGGGCGGTCCGGAATTGGATGTGCAACTCTCTAACGGTTGTGATTAAGTCAACATGATCAATGACGCTCAGGCAGATTCCGGACCCCCTTTTCCATTCTGCCTTTAGTGGGGCGGGGAGGGTTAGGAATGGTGTGGCATGTAAAGTGGGGCCCCTCCTGTCATGACGTCCACTGTGTCGCGTTTCCCTCTCGCCACCTGTATTACACCCAAACGCGCAATGGGGCTTGTTCCCATTAGTAGATTCTCTACCCCTGTTGAGGCTTGTTCCTATTGGCCATTCGTTGATCCCGTAGGGATTCATCCCTATTGGTTGCTCGCTAGCCCTGTCAGGGTTTGGCGGTTGCAGAATAGAATGTTTGGATCTTACTGTAGCACCGAAGCGCGAAATACAAAGGACACTGCATTCAAATTGAACAGTGAATATAACCCTCGATCACGTGGGAACGGAGAAGGAGAGAGAAGGATCCAGCTTATGCTGGGCCTCCATGGTTATTTAGGGGTTTGAGTCCGACAAAGGATTGAAAAAGTTTGATTTAGTTAGTGGGTATGTTACAAAGTGGTATCAGAGCATGGTTACAACACTTAGCCTGATTGGGCTCATGCACGATTCGCGCATAAACTCCGTTCAAATCACTCCTATGAGGAGTAACCCCCTGACTTAACTATCTTGTCCAAGATTAAGAACTTGGAAAATGAAAACCGGACTGTGTATGCATGTGAAAGAGTTATGAATTTATGGGCCATTTATAAAAGTGAATTTAACTCTTGACTAATAGTTAGCGTTTGTCTTTTCACTCAAGCGGACGATCAACCGCAAGAATCTACAAACGTACAGTATGGTGACTCACCAAGAGGTGGGAGAAGGCTCCCACAATAGAGATGAAGAGTCTGATGAAAGAAGAGCAATAGGAACCCCTCCAGGCCTAGCTGAGACTGTGAGGAGTCTCATGGTCGAATTGCAAAGTTGCAAGGCCGATAATGAAAGGATGATGAAAGAACAAGAAAGCAAACCGAAATTAATGAAGTTCTACTGCAGAGCTTATCTGACCTACAATGAAAAATGCAGCATGAACCTGAGATGCAGAATCATGGTCATGTTAGTGGCCACACTGAGAGAAGCACATCCAAAAAGGTCCACCCCAGAGGTAACGGACCAGTGCCAAACGATTCCACTGAAAAGGAATTCGCTGACTCAGAAGGCTCTTCCAACAGTAGGACCAGTTACTATTCTCGCAAAAAACCAAAGAAGCCAAAGACTTCTAAGAGTCACAAATTTGAGGAATTCAGGAAGGCCAAACCTCCCTCCTTCTATGGCGAGATAAAGAAGGGAGAGGAAGCTGAGGCTTGGCTACTTGGACTGAAGAAATATTTCAGAGTCCATGATTTCTCAGAGAACTTGAAGGCCCGAGTGGCCACTTTCAATTTGAATGGAAAGGCTTCCATCTGGTGGGAAGAACTTAAGAACATGAAAAGGGTTCACGAGGAGGACCTGTCTTGGAAACGGTTTGAGAATTACTTCCGGAAGAAGTATTTGTCAGAAAGGTATTTCGACGAGAAGGCTAAAGAGTTTTATGAACTCAAACTGGGACAACTCACTATGGAGGAGTATGTCAACAAATTTCTTGACTTACTGAGATATGTACCCTACATCAAAGCAGAGAAGGCGAAGGCATAACGCTTCATCAATGGGCTACCCAAGGAATACCGGAACCGAAGTGAATTTGACGAGCCAAAGACCTTAAAAGACACTATAAGAAAGGAAACATATTGTCATGAACAATATGGACATCGGGCAGAGTCTCGTGGAGACTAGAAACAAAAGAATGGTTCAAAATTTCAGAAGAAGGGGAGCAAATCCTCAGGATTGAGAAATTACAAGAAGAACCACAGAATGAACTTTCCAACCTGAAGTGTACTCTAGTAGAACTTTTCCTCAGTGGATGGAAATAAAACTTCTGGACCTATACCAGTAAAGACTAATAACCCAAAGAAAGAACCTCTCAAATGTTGGGGTTGCGGAGAAGATCATCTCTTGAGAGTCTGTCCACACCGACAACAGAACAGTCGAAAAATTTATAACATGTAGGAAGCTACCATGGTCAATGATGTGGCAAGGAGTGTGCCACAGATCTATGCAGCCTTGGATAATAACCAAGCTGACTACCAAGCTTCAGTGGTGGAAATAGAAGGTATGATTTTCAACCATCTGGTGTCTGTTTTGATTGACTCTAGTTCAAATTTGAGTTATATATCCCCTAGCACTGTTGATAAGTGTAAACTACAGCCACAGAAGCAAACTAAGCCATGGTTAGTACAGTTAGCCACTGGTACCAAAAGAAAGGTGGCAGAGGCCATACCAACCTGCCAGTTAATGTTGGGTAAATTCCCCACCCAAGCAACCTTTAATGTATTACCCCTGTGTTCATACGACCTGTTGATTGGTATGGACTGGCTGGCCGCCCATAAAGTCAAATTAGACTGTTACCATAAAACCTTAGAATGTGTGAACAAAGAAGGACAAAGGATAACCCTTCAAGGGATCCGAAAACCGGTCTCGGTGAGGAAAATATCAGCCCTGCAAATGAGAAAGTATTGCCGAAAGGGATGTCCCCTATATGCAATACAGGTGCTAAAAATAATCGAAGGCGCTAAACCAAGCCCTGATGATCACACTATCCTAAGAGAGTACAGAGATGTATTTCCAGAAGAGGTATTGGGTCTACCTCCGAGAAGAGACATTGACTTCTCGATAGAACTCACACCAGGAGCGGTGCCGGTGTCTAGAACACCCTACCGGATGAGCACACCTGAGTTAGTTGAACTCAAATTTCAATTAAAAGAAATGATGGACAAGGGTTATATTCGACCCAACGTGTCCCCATGGGGAGCACCAGTCCTGTTTGTGAAAAAGAAGGATGGCACCCTTAGACTGTGTATAGACTATAGAAAACTTAATAAAGTAACCATAAAGAACAAATACCCCTTGCCCAGGATCGATGACCTATTCGATCAGTTGGGAGGTGCATCTGTTTCTCAAAAATTGACTTGAGGTCAAGATACCATCAAGTCCGAATTAAGGGTGAAGACATCCATAAAACCACTTTTCGGACACGATATGGTCACTATGAGTTTGTGTTAGTGCCATTTGGGTTAACCAATTCGCTTGCCACTTTGATGTGCTTAATGAACAATGTACTTAGTAAATTTTTAGATAAATTTGTACTAGTTTTCATTGATGACATATTAATCTACTCTAAGAGTAGAGAAGAACATGAAGAGCATCTTAGACTTGTGTTGCAAGTGCTAAGAGAGCATCAACTCTATGCTAAATTCAACAAGTGTGACTTCTTTCAGAAGAAAATACATTACTTGGGACATGTTCTGTCTGAGGAAGGGGTGGCAGTAGATCCTGACAAGACCAGGTCTATCATGGAATGGCCTACCCCAAAGGATGTCTCAGACCTCAGATCCTTTATGGGATTGGCGGGATACTATAGGAGATTTATAAAAAAAATCTCCAAGATTGGTTGTCCAATCACTACCCTCTAGAATAAAGGAACAAAATTTCTGTGGACACATAAATGTGAAGAAATATTTCCGAAATATCAGGTACTAGATGTGGGAAACCAGGAACTGAAGAAAAAATGAGAGGTGCAAACCTCCAAGCCAAAAGAGCAGAAAATGCTTTTGACATCTGAATGTTGTGGATTCACCACTGAATCTGTCCTTCATGGAGTTTCCAGATATATGATTACAACCGAGTTTATTTCCATACTTTTTCTATCATCAAAGTTGAATTTTGTCGTCTCCCAAGGAAGCTGAGCTTCAATCTCCTCTCCCCGGCAACGACGCCAATTTGTTATCACCCCAAGAAATCCTTTGGGGTTGTAAGCCAAAGATGCTTGATAACATAAGAATATGATAAATTAGGTATGCTTGGAACAATGGGATAACTCAATAGCTAATGAAATGGACCACTTATCATGCATTCAAATAATCAGACAAAGTAATTGGAACAGGGTTTGAAGAATACTAGTCTAGATAACCAAATACAACAATGTGCAGGGTCATACAAGATAGCAAGAAGTCCTTTAATTCAAGTTCATGAGCTTAATAAGAAGATAACAGTTCTTAGAAGCTGAGCTAAACTGAAGTAAAGTATAGAATAATGAAGTACATGAACAAATCTGACATTGAAAGCAAAAGAAGACTGTGATTCTATTATCAAGATAAGAGTCTAGTACAATAGAAAAATGTATCCAAGATTGAAACCTTAGTTCATCTCATATCTTCAGCTTTATAGCTTTACAATAAAATTTCAGATCCTAGAATAATGGATCAGACATGCTAAAGATAGAAAGTCAAGACAATTTTACAAAAATAGAGGAAGAGATCGTAAAAATGAGGTCATTTTCTCATTCTATGTTCTTCAGATCATGTAGAACCTTTGTGCTATGTAGATAAGCCTTCCAAGGCTATTTGATATCTCTTGAGGAAGATGAAATTCAATTTTTCCAAGTTTGGAAATAAACCCTAATTCATTGCCCCCAAAATAGGTGCCAAATCAACTTGAACACCTCCTCTAACTCCTTTGCATCAAAAGTAGATCTTATATTGGACATTATAATTCAATATCTATATTTAGAAAGAGTTTTCAAGAGATTTGGCTGAGTAAAACTTCGATCTAGGAAAAGATACTCTTTCACTGGCTAATGATAGGTTTCATTGGTTAACACAGCTAGAATCTAGGTGTATTAACCACCGAAAGCTCTGCTTTCGGTGGTTAATGAACAGTCGTCATGTTCGCCTAAACCACTGAAATCTTAGCTTTCACCAAAATTTCAAAATTGCAAAATTGAAATACCTTCCTACTTTGATGAGTGTTCAAGGTCTCTTTGGTGACCTCCTCCTTGTACAGGGCTAGAAACCTCAATCTGTTGTGTAGGAGGCTCTGTTTCCTTCTCTAAGGAAGTAGCCAATTCTGCTAGGGTTTCTAACACTGAGTGCTTGGGAGTTGGAGTCTGAGTCTCTTTCATCTTTAGCCTTAGGAGTCTAAGTTGTATGTATAGCTTAGTGTTCTCCTTCATCAACAATTTGTTCCCATCCAGATTCTTGTCATGTTTATCCATGACATCTTGACTGATGTCATATAATTCCACATTTCTATCAATTAACTCTGCATTCTTCTTCTTGATTTGTTTCTCAGAGACTTCTAACTCATAAAACTTTTTCAGTAATTGGTTTATCTTCTATGACCTGGATGGTCTTACTCTACTAGGAGATGCTTTTTCCAAGGGTCTATTTCGTTCCTCTGGAGGAGTTGGAGAAGGTAAATTAGGCTATGCTCTAGCTACTTGTTCAGTCTCTGCCTCACCCTGTTTCTCTGTTGGATCCTACTCTGGCTCTAAGTCACTATATGCTAAGTTCAAAGGGTTATCTCCCTCAGCAAGACCTTCGGTCTGTTCACCTTCTTTCCCAAAATCCAATTTCCTTTTGACCCTCTTACTCTTTACATAGGAGGACTCTGTTTGCTCCTTTAGAGGTGAGATGGCCCTTCTCTTCCTCCTACTACTCTTAGGAGTAAGCGATTTCTTTGTTGCAGGCTTCTTTCCTTTATTCTCTTGTTGTAGTTCAATTGGAAACTCATTCCAAAACAAGAAATAGTTCCAGTCAACCTCTTTTTTCTTCAGAGATTCTTTAACTATCAAAGTGAATAAACCTTGATGTGATAACCTACTAGCTACCTTGCTAGGTTTAACTTTAACCTACCGAGCCATCTTGGTGAGTGCCTTGTGAAGGTAGTAAGGGAGGTTGATATGTGACCTTCTAGTGAAGTGGTTTAAAAGCTTGAAATGATAGAACATTACCCTGTTATACCTTCCTTCATAGGTAATATAGGCAAATATGGCCTTCAACAGAGCCTGACATTTTGTCTCCAGAAATGACATTGGGATATCCTTCTTCCAGATGAGATTTTTATGTTGAGGTTGTAGATAGGATCTGAATTCAATGTCTGTTGGTATAGTAGCCTTGAACCAACACTCACCTGTCCTAGGTAGACCGGTGATCTCTGCAATAAATACCTCATCCAGTATAAACTCTTCCTTGCCAATGTTGGTTCTCCTTCCATCGTATGACAGAGCAAAGGCTTCTAATAGTTGTTGATGGAAGTTCTCTAATTTATCACAATAAGAGAAACATCCAGCCTATTTAAAAAAAATCATCCACTTCAGGATGTGCCTCCAAATACCAGGTTCCATCCAATTCAGACCCGAGAGCTGGTCCCGCCTTCTGCATTTGCTTGAGTTTGATTTAGCCTATTCCTGCAAATTAGCAATGCATGTGAGCTAGGGGAGACAACACACCTAAATTCAGGAGGAAACAGTGGATTTGTGGCGAATTGATAGGCACAAAAATAAGGATGACTTGGCTTCTGTGAGATAGAACGAATCTTAATAAATCATAACTAGAAACTTGAGCTTGATATAATGAAAATAACTCGAAGACTCGGGCTTGATGAAACAGAGATAAGGAATAACAGAGAGCTCGGTTTTGATTCCTATATCAAAGGGATTTCAAATAATAAACATAAATGGGAAATCATCATGGAGATATCTCTTGGGACTTGAAGTTATGAGAGCCATGTGAACATCAAAAAGTTAGGCGAAACAATCACTTCATAGATTTCTGTGTATGCGAGGATATAACTCAAAATGACAAGTGGGGGTCTTGCAAGTACTACAGAGCCTCAGACCTTGATCAGATGTAATAATACCACCTTACATAACCGATTTATTTGATTTTCAGCGGTTATCATTTCATTATTGCGCCAGTTCACATCTAGATCATGCTAAAACATGGGCCCTGATCATTCCATGTTGACACATTTTCAGTGGTTAATTGGGCTTTATTTTTCCATTTTAACAACCGAAAGACAAGGCTTTCAATGGTTAATGAATGCTTCAGAGGTTCACCTAAAACACCAAAACCTGTAACTCTCCATTTTGCTTAATAAAATCAATTTCGATGTTTATTTCAAGTTTATTTACAAACAATAGGTTCTCTAACAAGCCTATAAAAATTTAGAAATAATTTTTTGGACATCTCCCTATCACCTAAAATTGACAAAAATGACTGTGCTATTTTAGGATATAACAACTGGCTCTTAATCGGGGATCAAATCCTCCCAGTGAGGTTCCAAGAACAAGAAGACTCGTGCCTGTCCATTTAACCTAAAAATTCTTCCACTTGCTCAACAATCATTTACAATTTGTATTGTGTCTAGTCCATTGGGCTATGGAGTCATCTAGCCTAAGCAACTTATCTTCGGAGAACCTATAGCCTGCTTTGCTTATTCAACCAATAACTGAAAACAATCTAAGTTCTCATATGAAGAGCTTATTCTTCTGCCTACCCAAACTGCTAAACAAATCTAAAATGTGGTCAGGTAAGCATAGATTTCCATAACATCCATTTTAGCAACTTCAAAACCATGATGAATTTATCTCTATCAATGCTTAATACAAAATAACTAAAACATATCAGTAGTAATAAATAAGCTTTCAGAAAGTGATACTCACCCCTGGAAATTGATGAATGAATGAAATCTAGAGCTTTCATAGGGTCTAAAAAAAGCAATTCCATCAAATCAGCCACCGGGTCTCTAAAATCAAGATCAAAGGCATTCTGATTCATGAAAAATGACTTCCCTTCCATGACTAGCTCTCTGTTTGTAGATAGATGTCTTCCTTGGAAGTTTTCTTGATGTCCCAACTTAGAACTGAAATCCTGTTGCTTGTTGTCTTCACTGATGCCAATATTGAATGTGGATTTTTCTTCCTCTGTCAAATGAAAATGCAAACTCAATTGTTGATCAGAAACTTTTTGTTCCTCACCTTCCTCCTCATATCTGCTAAAATACAAATTAGAAAGTTGAGGGCTGCCCTTAGAATCTACTGCAGATCTGAAACTGTCAGCTGCTAATGTGTCAATCTGATAATCATCTTTGGGATTTTCAAAGGGGACAATCTCATCTTCATGACAACCTAAGTTAGTAGATGCATTTGATACAATATCAAAAGCATCAATGCTATGGTTATCCACCCGAAGATCACCAATATCTTGGTTACAATGATAGATGTCCCCTGTTGCAACATACTCTTCAAAGCTATCATTAACCATAACATATATACATTTATGATCATTTCTCTATGTAGCTAAAGAAACCAACTCCTCAAATTCATAACATTTAGACTTAAAGATAGTAATATATTATTTGGTTCCTTTATTATCCATTAGTAGTTCATGTTGATGGGAAAACACAACATCTTGAAGATCATTAAAGGGCTGTTGCATATTATGAGAGAGAGCTCTTTCTATATTTACATCTTCAAGCTTACAATGTAATTCATATTCATCACAACAATTATCAAATGCAAACTCATCTGAAAAATACCTTTTGCAGTGCTCAGTGAATTCTCTGTGAAAATCCTTCAATGATGAAATACTGGAAGGAGGTAAATAAAAATACCATTGACGTGCATCACCATACAATGACTACATGAACATCTTCATGATGCAGATCTAATAGATCCATGCACTCATGAAACTCGAGGAGGTGCTCTGCAAGATTGTCTTCTTTGCTCTCCTTGAAGATAGGCAGAAAATTTCCCCATTCCGACATAACAGGTACTGGATGTGGGAAACTAGGAACTGAAGAAAAATTGAGAGGTGCAAACTTCTGAGCCAAAGAAGCAGAAAACGCTTTTGACATCTGAATGTTGTGGATTCGCCACTGAATCTGCCCTTCATGGAGTCGCTAGATAGATGATTACAACGGAATATATGTCCAGACTTTGTCTATCATCAAAGATGGATCTTGTCGTCTCCCAAGGAAGTTGAGCTTCAATCTCCTCTCCTTGGCAATGATGTCAATCTGTTATCACTCCAAGAAACTCTTTGGGGTTGTAAGAAAAAGATGCTTGGTAACTTAAGAATATGATAAATTAGGTATGCTTGGAATAGTGGGATAACTCAATAGCTAACGAAATGGACCACTTATCATGCATTTGAATAAGACAGTGCTTTTAGAAATCAATAATCAGACAAAGTAATTGGAACAGGGTATGAAGAATACTAGTCTAGATAAAAAAATACAACAATGTGGAAGGTCATACAAGATAGCAAGAAGCCCTTTAATTCAAGTTCATGAGCTTAATAAGAAGATAACAATTCTTAGAAGTTGAGCTAAACTGAAGTAAAGTATAGAATAATGAAGTACATGAACAAATCTGACATTGAAAGTGAAAGAAGATTGTGATTCTATTATCAAGATAAGAGTCTAGTATAGTAGAAAAATGTATCCATGATTGAACCCTTAGTTCATCTCATATCTTCAACTTTATAGTTTTACAATAAAAGTTCAGATCCTAGAAGAATGGATCGGATATGCTAAAGATAGAAATTCAAAACAATTTTACAAAAAGAGAGGAAGAGATCCTAAAAATGAGGTCAATTCTTCATTCTATCATCTTCAAATCATGTAGAACCTCTGTGTTGTGCAGATAAGCCTTCCAAGGCTGTTTGATATCTCTTGAGGAAGATGAAATTCAAATTTTCCAAGTTTGGAAATAAACCCTAATTCATTGCCCCCAAAATAGGTATTAGATCAACTTGAACACCTCCTATAACTCCTTTTCATCAAAAGGAGATCTTATATTGGACATTATAATTCAATATCTATCTTTAGAAAGAGTTTTCAAGAGATTTGGCTGAGTAAAACTTTGATTTGGGAAAAAATACTCTTTCTCTGGCCAATGATAGGTTTTTGTAGTTAACACAGCTAGAATCTGGGTGTATTAACCACTAAAATCTCTTCTTTCGATGGTTAATGAACAGTTGTCCTGTTCGCCTAAACCACCGAAAGCTTAGCTTTCACCAAAATTTCAAAATTGCAAAATTTAAATACCTTGTTGCTTTGATAAGTGTTCAAGGTCTCTTTGGTGATGTTTCTCCTCCTTGTATAGGGATGGAAACCTCAATCTGTTGTGTAGGAGGCTTTATTTCCTTCTCTAAGGAAGTATCCAATTCTGCTAGGGTTTCTAACCCTGAGTGCTTGGGAGTTGGAGTCTGAGTATCTTTCATCTTCAAGCTTAGGAGTCTAAGTTGTCTGTATACCTTAGTGTTCTCCTTCATCAACAATTTGTTCCCATCCAGAGTCTTGTCATGTTTATCTATGACATCTTGACTGATGCCATATAATTCCACATTTCTATCAATTAACTCTGCATTCTTCTTCTTGATTTGTTTCTCAGAGACTTCTAACTCATAAACCTTTTTCATTAATTGCTTTCTCTTCTGTGACCTAGCTGGTCTTGGTCTACTAGGAGATGCTTCTGCCAAGGGTTTGTTTTGTTCCTCTAGAGATATTGGAGAAAGTAAATTAGGGTATGCTCTAGCTACTTTCTCAGTCTGTGCCTCACCCTGTTTCTTTGTTGACACCTGCTCTAGCTCTGAGTCACTGTATGTTAAGTTTAGAGGGTTATCTCCCTCAACAAGACCTTTGGTCTGTTTACCTTCTTTCCCAAAATCCAATTTCCTTTTGGCCCTCTTATGCTTGACAGAGGAGGACTCTATATGCTCCTTTGGAGGTGAGATGGCCCTTCTCTTCCTCCTACTACTCTTAGGAGTAAGAGATTTATTTGCTGCAGGCTTCTTTCCTTTATTGTCTTGTTGTAGTTCAGTTGGAAACTCATTCCAAAATAATAAATAGTTCTAGTCAACCTCTTTTTTCTTCAGATATTCTTTAACTATCAAAGTGATTAAACCTTGATGTGATAACCTGCTAGATACCTTGCTAGGTTTAAATTTAACTTGCCGAGCCATATTGGTGAT
This sequence comes from Picea engelmannii, assembly GCA_009831015.1. Classification (NCBI taxonomy): domain Eukaryota; kingdom Viridiplantae; phylum Streptophyta; class Pinopsida; order Pinales; family Pinaceae; genus Picea; species Picea engelmannii. The sequence continues at coordinate 188,201 of ML777394.1, read as the reverse complement.
TGTCTTGTGATGGTAGTAAGGGAGGTTGATAGGTAACCTTCCAGTGAAGTGGTTTAAGAGCTTGAAGTGATAGAACATTACCCTGTTATACCTTCCTTCATAGGTAATATATGCAAATATGGCCTTTAGCAGAGCCTGCCATTTTGTCTCCAGAAATGACATTGGGATATCCTTGTTCCAGATGAGAGTTTTATGTTGAGGTTGCAGATAGGATCTAAATTCAATGTTTGCTGGTATAGTATTCATGAACCAGTACTCACCTGTCCTAGGTAGACCGGTGATGTTTGCAATAGATGCCTCATCCACTATAAACTCTTCATTTCCAATGGTGGCTCTCCTTCCATCGTATGATAGAGCAAAGGCTTCTAATATTTGTTAATGGAAGTTCTCTAATTTCTCACAATAAGAGAAACATCCAGCCTGTTTAAAAAAATTCAGCCACTTTAGGATGTGCCTCCAAATACCAGGTTCCATCGAATTCAAACCTGAGAGCTGGTCCCGCCTTCTACAATTGCTTGAGTTTGATTTAGCTTGTTCCTGCAAATTAGCAATGCCTGGGATCTAGGGGAGACAACACACCTAAATTCAAGAGGAAACAGTAGATCTGTGGCGAATTGATAGGCACAAGAATAGGGATGACTTGATATAATGAAAATAACTTGAAGACTCGGGCTTGATGAAACAGAGATAAGGAATAACAGAGAGCTCGGTTTTGATTCCTATATCAAAGGGATTTCAAATAATAAACATAAATGGGAAATCATCATGGAGATATCTCTTGGGACTTGAAGTTATGAGAGCCACGTGAATATCAAACAGTTAGCTCAAACAATCACTTCATAGATTTCTATGTATGTGAGGATATAACTCAAAATGACAAGTGGGAGTCTTGCAAGTACTATAGAGCCTCAAACCTTGATCAGATGTAATAATACCACCTTACATAACCGATTCATTTGATTTTCGACAGTTATCATTTCATTATTGCGCCAGTTGACATCTAGATCGTGCTAAAACACGGGCCCTGATCTTTCCACGTTGACACATTTTCGGTGGTTAATCGGGCTTTATTTTTCCATTTTATCCACTGAAAGCCAAGGCTTTCGGTGGTTAATGAACGCTTCACAGGTTCGCCTAAACCACCAAAACCTGTAACTCTCCCTTTTGATTAAGAAAATCAATTCTGATGTTTATTTCAAGTTTATTTACAAACAATAGGCTCTCTAACAAGCCTATAAAAATTTAGAAATAATTTTTTGGACATCTCCTTATCACCTAAAATTGACAAAAATGACTGTGTTATTTTAAGAGATAACAATTGGCTCCTATTTGGGGATGGAATCCTCCCAGTGAGGTTTCAAGAACAAGAAGACCCATGCCTGTCCATTTAACTTGAAAATTTTGCCACCTGCTAAGTAATCATTTACAATTTGTATTGTGTCTAGTCTACTGGGCTATGGAGTCATCTGGCTTGAGCAACTTATCTTCAGACAACCTGCAGCCTGCTTTGCTTATTCAACCAATAACTGAAAACAATCTAAGTGCTCATATGAAGAGCTTATTCTTATACCTACCCCTACTTCTAACCAAATCTAAAATGTGGTCAGGTAAACACATATTTCCATAACAACCATTTGAGAAACTTCAAAACCGTGATGACTTTATCTCTATCACTGCTTAATAGAAAATAACTGAAACATATCAGCAGTAATAAATAAGCTTTCAGAAATTCATACTCACCTATGGAAATTGATGAATGAATGAAATCTAGAGCTTTCATAGGGTCTGAAATAAGTAATTCCATCAAATCGGCCACCAGGTCTCTAAAATCAAGATCAAAGGAATTCCGATTCATGAAAAATGACCACCCTTCCATGACTGGCTCTCTGTTTGTAGATAGATGTCTTCCTTGGAAGTCTTCTTGCCATCCCAACTGAGAACTAAAATCATGTTGTTTGCTATCTTCACTGATGTCAATACTGAATGTAGACTATTCTTCCTCTGTCAAATGAAAATACAAGCTCAATTGTTGATCAGAAACTTTATGTTCCTTACCTTCCTCCTCATCTCTGTTGAAATCTGCCTTGTTCTGCAAATCAGAAAGCTAAGGGTTGCCCTTAGAATCTGCTGTAGATCTGAAACTATCACCTGCTAATGTGTTAATCTGATAATCATCTTTGGGGTTTTCAAAGGGGATAATCTCATATTCATGACAACCTAAGTTAGTATATGCATTTGATACAATATTAAAAGCATCAATGCTATGGTCATCCACTCGATGATCACCAATATCTTGGTTACAATGATAGATGTCCCTTGTTGCAACATACTCTTCAAAGCTATCATTTACCATAGCATGTATACATTTATGATCATTTGTCTGTGTAGATAAAGAAAACATATCTTCAAATTCATAACAATCAGACTTAAAGATAGTAAGAGAGCATTCAGTTCCTTTATTATCCATTTGTAGTTCATGTTGATGGGAAAACACAACATCTTGAAGATCATTAAATGGTTGTTGCATATTATGAGGGTGAGCTCTTTCTATATTTACATATTCAATCTTACAATGTAATTCATATTCATGACAACAATTATCAAATGCAAACTCATCTGAAAAATACCTTTTGCAGTGCTCAGTGAATGCTCTGTGAAAATCCTTCAATGATGAAATACTGGAAGGAGGTAAAGAAAAATACCACTAACCTGCATCACCATACAATGAATACATGAACATCTTGATGTTTCAGATCTAATAGATCCATGCACTCATGAAAATTGAGGAGGTGTTCTGCAGGATTGTCTTCTTTGCTCTCCTTGAAGATAGGCAAAAAATTTCCCCATTCCGACATATCAGGTACTAGATGTGGGAAACCAGGAACTGAAGAAAAATTCAGAGGTGAAAACCTCCGAGACAAAAGAGAAGAAAACACTTTTGACATCTGAATGTTGTGGATTCGCCACTGAATCTGTCCTTCATGGAGTCACCAGATAGATGATTACAACCGAATATGTGTCCAGACTTTGTCTATCATCAAAGATGGATCTTATCGTCTCCTAAGGAAGTTGAACTTCAATCTCCTCTCCCTGGCAACGACGCCAATTTGTTATCACTCCAAGAAACTCTTTGGGGTTGTAAGCCAAAGATGCTTGGTAACTTAAGAATATGATAAATTAGGTATGCTTGGAACAATGGGATAACTCAATAGCTAATGAAATGGACCACTTATCATACATTCGAATAAGATAGTGCTTTTAGAAATCAATAATCAGACAAAGTAATTGGAACATGGTATGAAGAATACTAGTCTAGATAATCAAATACAACAATGTGCAGGGTCATACAAGATAGCAAGAATTCATTTAATTCAAGTTCATGAGCTTAATAAGAAGATAACAGTTCTTAGAAGCTAAGCTAAGCTGAAGTAAAGTATAGAATAATGAAGTACATGAACAAATCTAACATTGAAAGCAAAAGAAGATTGTGATTCTATTATCAAGATAAGAGTCTAGTACAGTAGAAAAATGTATCCAAGATTGAACCCTTAGTTCATCTCATATCTTCAACTTTATATCTTCACAATAAAAGTTCATATCCTAGAAGAATGGATTAGATATGCTAAAGATAGAAAGTCAAAACAATTTTACAAAAAGAGAGGAAGAGATCCTCAAAATGAGGTCAATTCCTCATTCTATGGTCTTCAGATCATGTAGAACCTCTGTGCTGTGCAGATAAGCCTTCCAAGGCTATTTGATATCTCTTGAGGAAGATGAAATTCAAATTTTCCAAGTTTGGAAATAAACCCTAATTCATTGCCCCCAAAATAAATGCCAAATCAACTTGAACACCTCCTCTAACTCCTTTGCATCAAAAGTTGATCTTATACTGGACATTATAATTCAATAGCTATCTTTAGAAAGAGTTTTCAAGAGATTTGGAGGAGTAAAACTTCGATCTGGGAAAAAATACTCTTTCTCTGGCTAATGACAGGTTATGGGTGTATTAAACACTGAAAGCTCTTCTTTCGGTGGTTAATGAACAGTCGTCCTATTCGCCTAAACCATAGAAAGCTTAGCTTTCCCCAAAATTTCAAAATTGCAAAATTGAAATACCTTGTTGCTTCGATGAGTGTTCAAGGTCTTTTTGGTGATGCTTCTCCTCCTTGTACAGCGTTGGAAACCTCAATCTACTGTCTAGGAGGGTCTGATTCCTTCTCTAAGGAAGTAGCCAATTCTGTTAGGGGTTCTAACCCTGAGTGCTTGGGATTTGGAGTCTGAGTCTCTTTCATCTTCAACCTTAGGAGTCTAAGTTGTCTATATAGCTTAGTGTTCTCCTTCATCAATAATTTGTTCCCATCCAGAGTCTTGTCATGTTTATCCATGACATCTTGATTGATGTCATATAATTCCACATTTCTATCAATTAACTCTGCATTCTTCTTCTTGATTTGTTTCTCAGAGACTTCTAACTCATAAACCTTTTTCAGTAATTGGTTTATCTTCTGTGACCTGGCTGGTCTTGGTCTACTAGGAGATACTTCTGCCAAGGGTCTATTTTTTTCCTCTGGAGGAATTGGAGAAGGTAAATTAGGGTATGCTCCAGCTAATTGCTCAGTCTGTGCCTCAACCTATTTCTCTGTTGGCTCCTGCTATGGCTCTGAGTCACTATATGGTAAGTTTAGAGGGTTATCTCCCTAGGAAAGACCTTCAGTCTGTTCACCTTCTTTCCCAAAATCCAATTTCCTTTTGGCCCTCTTATGCTTGATAGAGGAGGACTTTGTTTTCTCCTTTGGAGGTGAGATGGCCCTTCTCTTCCTCCTACTTCTCTTAGGAGTAAGAGATTTCTTTGTTCCAGGCTTCTTTCCTTTATTGTCTTGTTGTAGTTCAGTTGGAAACTCATTCCAAAACAAGAAATAGTTACAGTCAACCTCTTTTTTCTTCAGAGATTCTTTAACTATCAAAGTGATTAAACCTTGATGTGATAACCTGCTAGCTACCTTGCTAGGTTTAACTTTAACCTGTCGAGCCATCTTGGTGAGTGCCTTGTGAAGGTAGTAAGGGAGGTTGATATGTGACCTTCCAATGAAGTGGTTTAAAAGCTTGAAATGATAGAACATTACCCTACTATACCTTCCTTCACAGGTAATATAGGCAAATATGGCCTTCAGCAGAGCCTGCCATTTTGTCTCCAGAAATGACATTGGAATATCATTCTTCCAGATGAGAGTTTTATGTTGAGGTTGTAGATAGGATCTGAATTCAATGTCTGTTGGTATAATAGTGTTGAACCAGCACTCACCTGTCCTAGGTAGACTAGTGATCTCTGCAATAGATGTCTCATCCACTATAAACTCTTCTTTGCCAATGGTGGCTCTCCTTCCATCGTATGACGGAGTAAAGGCTTCTGATAGTTGTTGATGTAAGTTCTCCAATTTCTCACAATAAGAGAAACATCCAGCCTGTTTAAAAAAACTCATCCACTTCAAGATGTGCCTCCAAATACTAGGTTCCATCCAATTCAGACTTGAGAGTTGGTCCCACCTTCTGCATTTGTTTGAGTTTGATTTAGGCTGTTCCTGCAAATTAGCAAAGCTTGGGAGCTAGGGGAGATAAAACACCTAAACTCAAGAGGAAATAATGGATCTGTGGTGAATTGATAGGCACGGGAATAGGGATGACTTGGCTTCTGTGAGATAGACCGAATCTTAATAAATCATAACCAGAAACATGGGCTTGATATAATGAAAATAACTTGAAGACTCTGGCTTGATGAAACTAAGATAAGGAATAACATAGAGCTCGGTTTTGATTCCTATATCAAAGGGATTTCAAATAATAGACATAAATGTGAAATCATCATGGATATATCTCTTGGGACTTGAAGTTATGAGAGCCACATGAACATCAAATAGTTAGGCAAAACAATCACTTCATAGATTTCTCTGTATGCGAGGATATAACTCAAAATGACAAGTGGGGTTCTTACAAGTACTACAGAGCCTCAAACCTTGATCAGATGTAATAATACCACCTTACATAACCGATTCATTTGATTTTTGGCAGTTATCATTTCATTATTGCGCCATTTGACATCTAGATTGTGCTAAAACATGGGCCCCGATCTTTCCACGTTGACACATTTTCGGTGGTTAATCGAGCTTTATTTTTCCCTTTTAACCACCGAAAGCCAAGGCTTTTGGTGGTTAATGAATGCTTCATAGGTTCTCCTAAACCACTGAAACCTATAACTCTCCCTTTTGCTTAAGAAAATCAATTCTGATGTTTATTTCAAGTTTATTTACAAACAATACACTCTCTAACAAGCCTATAAAAATTTAGAAATAATTTTTTGGACATCTTCCTATCACCTAAAATTGACAAAAATGACTGTGTTATTTTAGGAGATAACACAATGGACCTGGTACGTTCCTGAGGACATGACATGGGAGCATGAGGATGTTATGGGGGCATAATATCCGCATCTTTTTGAAGATTTTGGAAATGTTGTTGATGTTGTGTAAAGAGTTGCACTGAGGACAGTGAAAAAATAAGGGGAGGGGATTGTAATACCCCAAGGACGTGCCCCAGTTGTATTATGTATTATAAACATGTTTTGTAGGCTAGTGAGCCGAGTTATAATAAGCTAGGAGGCTTATTTGGTGATTAGGCTGGAGAGCCTAGGTGTTAAAGGCCAAGAGCCTGATTTTGTATATGTAATTATGCAGATCATTAATAAAATATAAACATCATTGCGTGCAGACCGACCACAAAGAAAGATTGATGGGGGAATAAGCTTCCATAAGGCTAGGTAAGGGAGAGTAGGCTAAGTTTTGGGCCTAAGGGATAAGCTAGGGGACTTACCTCCAAAGGGGATCATAATTTATTATTATTTCCTAAAAGGCTAAGGTGGCATGTTGAGTGTTGTCCTAAGTTCCTGTAAAAGGAACGTATGCAAAATGGAGTGCATGCAACTCCAGGAAGATAGGTGTTGACCTGGGCGCATGTAGTTAAAGATGAAGAATTCAGTCATGTTGGGGGTTCTCTCCTCATTCTTCTATCCTCCACTTGAGTCGCTTTTCCATTCCCCATCCTTCGTGAATTCCATTTAGCTCTGCGATTGACCTCTACGTTGATTCCTTGTTATGCACCCTGAAACTAGTGGAAAACTCGTGGACTGAGCCGTGTCTCCTTTTAATTCTAAGCACCCTATAAATTTATGAACCATGTTGTGTCTTAGTGTGGACTGTTGCCATTTTTGGATGTCCATACCCAAATTCCTGTTGTTTTTGTCACCGTGATTTCATTGAATTTCCATTGTTGTTATTGTTATCCTCACCTTGCGGAAATTGATTTGAAACTGGTTGAAGAAGCGGGTTGCCAGGCCCATGCTAGAAGAGGTAGTTTGTTAGGCCTATGAGCAGCTCTCTCTGGGTGAGATATTTTGCTGGGAAGTGGTTTTCTACTAGAGATATTCCAACACCAACTATGAAGTTGTGAGAATTCTGGTCCGGCCTGTTGTTGAAGCCCAAGGCAAGGGAGGTGAGGCATCTGATGGACTATGTGACAGTGAAGGTGTATACTCCTGGGGTGGGACATGCATGTGGGGAATGAGAGTACGTGAGTAGTGGGTGTAAGAAGGCTCCTGGAGAGAATCCTTTCAGTTGCAGTGTGTAGTTTCCTATAATCTCAGCCTAGTCTAGGATTCCCTTGCCATGGGTGGAGCTTAGTCCTAGCTCGGGGGTGACCCACTGCTGAGTGTGATGAGCAGCGTGGTCTATGGCTGGGAGGTTCATGGAAGGTCAGCACATAGTTGGTGGTGTTACTCCAATTGAAAAGATAAGTATCAGTGTGTTCTTAATTTATATGTTATGCATATTTGTGATGCTTGAATGTTATTTTGTATTCCGTTGCGTATATGAAATACTGTTAATTCCATTGATTATGTATGGTAGTAGTAATTATGTGATTATTGTGATTAAGTGTTTTAATTCGATTAAAATGCATATATTATATAAGTGTATATTCTGCAATGGTAGCATTACCCGGTCTCTGTGTTGACCGGGGATTCTATAGTTTGGTATCAGAGCTAAGTGAAGTGTCTAAGTGGTGGCATTGCCCAGGCCGATTGATGGTTGGGGATGTTACAAGAACGTTCTGAACTAAAAATTGTCAAGAGGAGGAAGTTGGAATAGGTGGGTGGCCACCAATATCTACCTAGATCAGTCCTCACCCATCAGGAAGAAATGGTCTCCATTGCGTTGAGTGCCCCCATTAGGTGAGGAAAATTCTGCTAAATTTGTCCCTCGGTGAGCCAC
>ML777394.1:161709-174500 GCA_009831015.1 Picea engelmannii | reverse complement strand
AATGGCCTAAAGACGACATAATTAAAATAACATTACTAATCTAAATTACAACTAATGGCCTAAAGCTGACATAAATAAAATAGCATTACTAATCTAATATGCCCCAATTAAGGGGTAATGAGCCAATATTAGGGCTTAACAGTCCCTTAACCTGCATGTCCACTATTTGATCAATGGATGTTTGTTCCATGTAGTCAAGGTTGATCTCTGTTGGTGTCATCTTCTTTGTGATCTTTGAGGTGTCCAATAATGGTGGAAAATATGGCTGAAGGAGGTCCACATTGAATAATGAGTGAAATCCAAGGAAGGGTAGAGTGCTGAGCTCAAAAGTATTGCTATACACAACCTCGGTGATAGTGTAAGGCCCATAGCGAAGTGGGAAGAGCTTCCGATGGGGCCCTGTAAGATGCTCCTTTTGCAAATGTAAACAGACTTTGTCTCCAACTTGAAACTAGTGTGATACCCTGTGTTGATCATGGAACTGCTTGTACTTAGCATTAGCTTTATAAAAAATCTCATGACCTGTTGGCCGATGTGTTAAATCCACTCAATGAATTTGGTGGATTTTTCAGTCTCAAATTGAGCATGGGAAGAGTATTTATGTTTGGTGGCAAGAGGTAGTGCAACATCAATGGGACCCAAGCATTGGAATCCTAACCCCACCTGAAATGGGATATGATCGGTGGAGCTATGGAGAGTCTTCTTGTAACTGTGTTGAACATATGGGAGACTCTCATCCCATGTACGTGGGTGCTTATATTTTTACATGCGCAGGATGTGAACAATCATCTGATTGACAACCTATGTTTGTCTGTCTGTTTGGGGGTAGAAAGTAGTGGATTTAGTGAGCTTGGTTTCCAACAATGACCAGAGACTTGACCAAAATGTGTTGAGGAACCTATTGTATTGGTGAGAGATGATGGTCCATGGTATCCCAAAATGGACCCACACTCATTCGAAGAAGAGTTTGGAAATATCTGTCATTGTGATATTTTTATTTTAGGCTGTGAGCATGGCAATCTTCGAAAATCGATCAACGAACACAAATACACAATCATTGCCTTTCTTGGTGGATAGAAGGATAGACATGTAATCCATTGATATGGATTGCCAAGGCTTCTCAAGAGTAGGAAGAGGGGTGTATAAGCCTTTCGTCTTGATGGTTGGCTTGGAAATACCACAGGCAGTGAAAGATCTAATATACTTGTTGATGTCCTGTCGATTTTTTGGCCAATAAAAATGTTTATGTAGAACAACCATAATTTTTTCCACGCCAAAATGTCTTGCCATTTGACTGTAGTGGGTGTCCCAAAAAAAAATTACACGCTTGCTTGCAAGAACATAGAGATGGACCAGATGGAATAATAGTCTATCCTGAATGTGAAAATTAGTAAAATTCACGCTTGTACCCAAGAGTTGATAGGTGGTGGCAAAGTCTGGATCTTGTTGATAAAGTTGGGGCCACTCAGATGCCTCATGTCCAAAGGAATGGATCATAGTGGTGAGTGTAACCACGGGAGGTTGAATGAGGTAGTCAGTGACATGACTTGAGCTCCCTATCTTATACTCGATGTTGAGATGGAACTGTTGTAGATATGTGGACCATTTCTGATGGAGGTCATTCTGCAATTTCCCCCATGTCTATATGAACTGCAAATTCTTGTGATCAATGTGGATGATCGTCTCCTTTCTAAGAATGTAATATTTCCATTGACGACATTCTTGTACAATGGATTACATTTCCTTGTCATAGGTGTGGTATTTCCATACAGTATTTGAGAGTTTCTCACTATGGTATGCCACCATACGACTATGCTGAGTGAGAATTGCGACTACAACATAGTCAAATGCATCAGTCTCAATCTCAAACAATTGTTGCAGATCAGGAAAGGAGAGTACTGAAGCTGAGAAAAAGGGATTCTTCATATCATCAAATGCCCATTTTTGTTCCTTCCCCCTACACAAACTTTTCCCTTCCATCACCCTTGGTCACTTGGTTGATGGCCCATGCAATACGAGAGAATCCCAACACGAAACATTTGTAGAAGTTGGCTAGCCCCAATAAGCTTCGAAGCTTAGTTAGTGTAGTCGAGGCTGGCCAATCACGGATGACTTGGATCTTATCTGGATCAACATGTACCCCATGCTCATCAACAATGTATCCCAATTATTGGACCATGTTCATGCCAAAGGAGCATTTTTCCAAGTTGGCATATAGCTTGTGTTGTCGCAGAGTGCTCAAAACCTATTGAATATGCCACATGCGATCCTCCCAAGTTTTTTTGAAGATGAGGATGTCATCCAAATATGCCACCACAAAAGATTTGGTGAAGGGTATCAATACATCATCCATCAACCTCGTGAAAGTGGTTGGTGCATTTGTTAAGACAAAATCCATGACCAACCATTCGAAGAGACCTTCTCTAAATTTGAAAGTTTTCTTCCATACATCAGTTGGTTCGATGAGATTCTGGTGGTAGCTAGACTTTAGGTCAATGTTGGTGAAGAAATTTTCCCCCTTGAGCTGGTCAAGAAGGTCATCAGTCCTGGGAATTGGGTATTAGTTTTCAACGATGGTTTTGTTTAATGATCTGTAATCAATGCAGAGTCACAAGGTTCCATCCTTCTTCTGCACTAGTACAATCAGGCTTCCACAAGGGGAAGAGTTGGGTATGATGTGCCTCGTTTGAGGAAGCTCTTGGATATAACACTTGATTTCGTCATTTTACATCAGCGAGTGACGATAGACTAGTCCATTAGGAGGAGGTGCATCGGGGATCATATCAATTGGATGCTTGACTTCGCAGTGCATCGGTACCCTGATGGGTGAGGAGAACATTTCTTTGTACTCTTCCAGGATCCCATCCACTTGATTCCACTGCAAATATAGACTCTGTGTAGAGGCCATGGATGTGGAGGCGACTTTCTTCTTACTGTGAGCACAGATCACAAAGAAGATGAACTTCTCGGTATGTGAAATTACCTTACTGCATTTCTTAGCAGAGATTAAAGAAATAGTGGTAGGCGGCACTACCTCTGGTGTCATGTACAATTGTCTGCCCAAAGTAATAATAACATTATGAGGTCTAGACTCATACACAACATGAATCTTCCACAAATATGGTTGACCTAAAATAACATCACAAACTTCAAGGGGATCAATATCACACAATACCTCGTCTTTGAAAGGCTTGATTCCATAGGGTAGATGGCATTGTTGGCTGACACGAAGATCTCTTCCTTGGATAATCCATCTAATGGTGTAGGGTTGTGGGTGTGGTGTCATTGGAAGATCCAATCACTTGATGACCTATGCTAAGATCAAGTTCTTTTGACTTCCTCTATCGACAATGAAATGAAGCGGATCCCCCTTACCCACATTTGTGAGTGAAAAAGGCATTCCCCTTCCTCTCGTTCTTCTAGTTTGCTTGGTTGGAATTTGGTGGTAGTGATAGTGGCACTAAGTTCAACATCAATAGTCCTCTTCCCTCCTTTTGGATTTTATTTAGAGTCAAAATTGGCCTCAGAATCAGATTCCTCAGCTCATCCACGAGTGATTGCTTGGAGAGACATTATTTAGTGTTGTTCCAAGGGATTTTATGGTACTCACACCATTTTCCCATGTCCTTCTTCATCTTTTCATTACCCTTCTTATGTTGTGGCTTGGATTGGTTGTCCTGAGAGTGGCCATATTTTCTCTGTCCCTTGCCATGTGGGTTGGAGCCGCCTTTTCACTGCTTTGGCGATGAGTGGTTTGCAGATCCAAACTCTTGCCTCTTCTACTTAAATTTATTCTTGATCTTAACAACATATCTATAAGTTGTACCCAATGAGGTGATGTCCAAAAAATCCATTTATGTTTGAATGTATATATGCAAACAACCGCAGTATTTGAGCACCATATTTTTCTCATAGTCTTTGATACCCAATTTGGTGCGTAGGATATGGAAAATATTGGTGAAATATGGTATTGTCTGGTCCTTTTCTTGACGTAGGGTGGTCCATTGGGTGTATTGGTCCTCATATATTCCAACGGGGTAGTACTGCTCTTTTATGGCATCCTGAAAGGAATCCCATGTAGGGGAAACCACAAATATTGTAGATTCCTTTATCGCCCTTTGCTTAGATTAAGTATCCCACCAGTCCTTAACATGGGGGATGCCCTTGAGGAGTGCAAAAGTAATATTTTTCCTATTGGAAAATTTGTGGACCGAAAAATACCCTTTGAGCAAATTCAACCATTTATCTACAACATCTGCATCTATCAATCCTTCAAATAATGCAATATCAAAATTTACCTATACCTTGAAGGGGGATGCATGGCCTCTTGATGAAGATGTTTCTCATGTGGGTAGTCGTCGAAGGATCTGCACAAAGTTGTCCATCATTTCATTCCTATGTCACGCAAGGGATTCCTCGAGAAATATTTTAAAAGGATATCCTGCTCCATCATCTTTCATTTTGTCCCCCATGGGTTTTTTTCGGGCTTAACGGGGTCGATATTGAAATAACTCAATTGGTTTGAGTCCCAACTTCTTGTACCCAGATCTTGTCGGGGACATGCACGAATAAAAAAAATGAAGAGCTTACCACTATGATACCACTGATCTGAATTTAGGAGTGGAACAAACTGAATAACAGATTGAATAAATGAAATAGGCTGCAACTATAAAACTGTAGAACTAAAACACTTTCTTGAATAGTGGTACCTATCTTTGAGAAGAGATGTGGTTGCTACGCACATCCATCTGAGAGTAATGATTGCAGTGAGGCTCCAGAGGCCTTTTTGATATTACTCATGAATGCCAAAACCCTAAACATCTGAAAACCTAACCCTAGGAGATGAAACACCAAAATTTATGTGGGCCCCTATGGGTATGTTGGTACCTCAACTTCCTGGGGTCGTAACTTTTGCATATGACCTCCGTTTTAGGCACGTGATAGCCTGTTGCAAAGGTCTTTTAGAGAACTACACATTACACCATCAAACTTTGACTATGTTTATAGTTTGATTATGGCGAGCCAAAAAAGAATTGTTTAGGGCCCCAAAATGTCCCTGGAAGTACAACAAGATGTGTTGACATGAAAACATACAAAATAAGCCAGTTGAATTAGGTGGGAGGCCACCAGTATCCACCTGGAAGATGTGTAGGGATTCAGACAACCCCGTAAGTGTAGAACCCACAATTACAAACAAGTACAAAAGAACGTGTTGAACTAAAAATTGTCAGAGGAGATAGTTGGAATAGCTGGGTGGCCACCAATATCCACCTAGATCATGGTTGCACTACAATTTGCAAAATTTCACTCAATTACAGGTAAAAAATTCCCAATTTGAGATTGAAATTGGTGATTTTTAATGATTGGGATGAATTTTTCTTTAATTACTTGTGAATTTTCCCAAAATTCACAAGAGTACTTTTTAAAAACAATATGCAGACATACTCTAAACTTTCCTCAACAAATTTTAACCAACATTTTGTGAACATACTCTACAAATTTCACTTATCTTTGGCCCATTGCAGGTTCAATGTCAAAACTAGAGCTCGGATACCACATTATAGCATCCATAGGCCCATGATAGGCCATACCACTCAACAATTATGGATTTGATACCATTCAATTAATAAAATTCTCTGCATATGCAGTAATTATGCAATGCAAATATCACACAATTCATGCACAAACATGTATAGTAAAACATATCGAATTTTACATAATCATTCACATAGTAAATAGCATAAAAGAACAGATAAAATAACACTTATCTTTTCAATAACTCACCAACTGTATGTAGACCTCAAACTTTCCTGCCAACCATAGACTCTGTTGTTAATAAACTCTCAGCAATAGGTCAGCCTCGAGTTGATTCTAGAAACTCCACAACTGAAATCTTCCTAAGTTGGACTAAGGTCTAACCATCACAGTAAAACTCAAATCAAGGTGCCAACTGCTACAACTAGCCTACAAACTCTCATTTCCCATGGTTTTTCCCACCCCAAGAAGTGTACCCCTTCTCTGCTCAATAGTCCTTTGAATTTCCCACTTCCCTTCCAGGGCTTGAATAACAGGCCAAACAAAAAGTCTTAGAGCTCTATAGCTATTTGCCAGCACACAGGGAAAGAAATTCCCAACATTTATCTCACTGAGAGAGAATGCTCACAGGACTAACAACCCACTTCTCAAGAATTCACAAAGGGCTAGCAACCTATTTCTTCCCCCTAAACTAACCATTTTTATTGATATAATCAGCTCCAAACTCCCAAATTATTGTACCAATGATGGATGGGAGGGAGAGTAAGGATGGCAAGAGTAAAGGTGACAATAATGGGAGAATGATGGAAGAATAATGGAAAATAATGTTGATTAAGGTTGGTTGTCATTGATGTCAACCCTTGAAGAAAGCCCTATAGCACAAAGGTTTGGGTAATGGACCCAATATTCTTTGATGTAAATATGACTCATTATTGTTTTGTCATGGTTGATAAGAAGTAAATATCAATGAACTCCAAAGTGGTCTCCTTATGGTGAAAGCCTTCATGGGAAGATGCTTTGTGGAGTAAGAGAACCCATGATTAATTGTGGAATAATGAGATTGATCTAGATGGATATCGGTGTCCACCCACCTTTTCCAATTGGCTCAAAACAATTTTCTGACATTTTGGGCAATTTACTATTTTTAGCAATTTTTACTTCCGGGGCCATTTTGAGGGCCTAAATGAAGGTTTTTCAGTATAGAGCTCCTCAGTGATAGCCGAAGGCATGATTGAGCCCCCAAAATGAATCTCCTCGGCGATACCTTTCCAACGGGCTATCACACACCTAAAACGAAGATCGTATGCAAAGTTACGACCCCGGGAAGTTGATGTACTAGCTTACTCAAACGAGGTCCACATGACTTTTGGTGCTTCATCTCCTAGGGTTAGGTTTTTGGATGTCTAGGGTTTTTGGCATTCTTGCTTATTGTTAAAAGGCCTTTAGAGCCTCATTTTAACTTTTTTCTTGCGAATGCGCGCTATCGTCACATCTCTTCTCAGAGATAAGCCACCACCATTCCAGCAAGCTTGTTTCCGCTGCATTTTACAGTTTAAGCTTATTTCATTATTGAATAGAAAACCAGTTTTACTGTATCTCTGTTATTTTGTGTTAAGAACCTGTTAATAATTTGTATTCATTTTGTTTTTCTCATAAAATCTGGATTAGTGGTATCAGAGCGGTTTGCTCCTTGTCGTCTTAATGCATGCCCCCAACGAGGTCAGAATACAAAGAGTTGGGTCTCTAGCTTGTCTCTCTTGAGGATAGAATCTCTCGCATGCCCAAGCGACCTCCCATGGTAGGAGAAAATAAATATGACACGACAGGAGATCCTTTCAAACTTTTGATTGAGGAATCCCTCACACAACAGAGGAACAAGATGATGGATAGTTTCACACAAATCCTTCGGCGACTACCAACAAGTGACGCATATTCTTCGAACAGAGGCACCGCCCCCTTCAAGGTACAAATAAACTTTGATATTCCTATATTTGAAGGTTAGATAGATGCAGATTTTGTAGACAAGTGGTTGAATCTACTAGAAGGGTATTTTTCTGCTCATAAATTTTTGAATAGAGAAAAGATTACTTTTGCGCTCCTCAAAGTCATTCCCCATGTCAAAGATTGGTGGGAAACTTTCTGTGAGCAAAAGGAAATAGAGGAAACCTCATTATTTTCAGTCATGACCACCTAGGAATCCTTCAGGGATGCTATTAAGGAACAATACTACCATGTCAAAAGTTATGACGACCTGTATACCAAATGGACCACACTGCGGCAAGAAAGAGACCAAGCAGTGCCAGATTTCACAAATTTCCTCCATACCTTGCGCACCAAGTTGGGTATTAAAGATTAGGAGTGAAATTTGGTGCTCAAGTATCACGGTGCTCTGCATAGATACATCCAAACTGAAATGGAATTTTTGGACATCTCATCCTTGGGCGCGGCCTACCGATATGTCGTCAAAATTGAGCAGAAGCTCAAATAGAAGATGTGGCAATTTGGGCCTAGGAACCCCTCACAACAAAAGCCAGGAAAGGGTGGCCCCAACCCACCGAACAAAGGACAGAGCAAATATGGACAGTATCAAGACAACCAATACAATCCACAAGCAAAGAAGGACACCGGAAAGACAAAGAAAGATATCAGGAAGTGGTGCGACTTCCATAAGAACCCTTGGCATAACATTGCTGACTGCCACTCAAAGAAGTCGCTGGTGGCCGACGTGAAAGCCTCTGAATAAGATGCATATTATGACTCCAAGATAGAACCAGAAAGGGGAAGATGGATCATTGGCGTGGAACCCAATGCCACCGCTTCTACCACCAAGCTCCAGCCTGGTGAACCAGACTAGCCAGAAGAAGGAGAACACCTCTTCCATTCACAGATGTGGGTAAAAGTCACCCCACTACACTTCATCATTGATAGCGGTAGCCAGAAGAACCTCATCTCAGCAAAGGTCGTCAATCCGTTGGCCCTGCCAACAACACCTCACCTACAACCCTACACCATTGGATGGCTCTGCCAAGGAAGTGATCTCCATGTCAACCAACAGTGTCGACTGTCGTACGAAATCAAGCCCTTCAAAGACGAGGAATTGTGTGATGTTTCTCCTCTCGAAGTTTGTGATGTTATTTTGGGCCAACCTTATTTATGGAAACGTCATGTTGTATATGAGTCTAGGCCTCGTAGTGTTATTATTACTTTGAACAAGAAATTGTACAGGATACCCGAGGTAGTCCCACCTAGTGCTATTTCCTTGATCTCTGCTAAGCAATGTAGGAAGGTCATCTCTCAGATGGGGAAGTTCATCTTCTTGGTAATTCGCTCTCAGAATAAGCGAAAGATCACAGCCACATCCAGGGTCTCTGTGGCCGACCTCTCCACACAGCAGAAGCAAGTAGATAAGATCGTGGAAGAATACTTGGATATCTTCTCCTCACCTACAGGGGTACCTATGCACTGCTGGGTCAAGCACCCCATCGATTTGACCCCCGACGCACCATTTCCCAATGGGTCAGTCTATAGTTGCTCTTTGCTAGAGAACGAGGAGATCAAGTGACAAATCCAAGAACTGCTATGCAAGGGGCACATCCACCCCAGCTCATCACCTTGCGGGAGCCCAATCATGTTGGTACAGAAGAAAGATGGAACCTGGTGACTCTGTATTGGTTACCGGGCTCTGAATAAAATCACTGTCAGAAACCAGTACCCGATTCCCTAAATTGATGACCTCCTTGATCAACTCACGGGGGCCAAATACTTCATTAAGATTGATCTAAAGTATGGCTACCACCAGGTCCCGATAGAATGGACATATGTATGGAAGACCACCTTCAAGTCAAAGGAAGGACTTTTTGAATGGTTGGTCATGCCCTTTGGTTTGACAAATGCTCCAACCACTTTCATGAGGATGATGGACGATATCATGTGACCATTCACCAATACTTTTGTAGTGGTGTATCTGGATGACATTCTAATTTACAGGAAGACTTGGGCCGAACACTTGTAGCATATTCAGCAGGTTCTGCACACCCTGTGGCAGCACAAGCTATACACCAACCTGGAAAAATGCTCCTTCAACATGGACAGGGTCCATTACCTGGGCTACATCATTGATCAGCATGGCGTACATGTGGATCTAGCCAAGATCCAAGTCATCCGTGACTGGCCATCCCAACCAACACTCACTAAGCTTCAGATATTCTTGGGACTTGCTAATTTCTATCGTAGGTTCGTGTTGGGTTTCTCCCATATTTCATGGGCCCTCAGCCAAATAAACAAGGGTGGTGGTAAGGCGAAATTTGTGTGGGGCCGGTCCCAACAACAAGCGTTCGATTATTTGAAGCAACACTTGTGCTCAGCCCCAGTACTTTCACTACTAGACCTGCAAGATCCCTTTGAGATTGAGACAGATGCTTCAGACTATGCTGTGGGCACCATTCTCACTCAGCACGGCCACCCCGTGGCCTATCATAGTGAGACACTGTCAGATACCATCCATAAGTACCCTACTTAAAACAAAGAAATGTACTCCATTATGAAAGCATGCCGCCAGTGGAGACATTACATTCTTGGGAAGGAGACAGTCATCCACACTGATCATAAGCCACTGCAGTTCATACAAACACAGGGAAAACTGCAGAAAGACCGCCATCAAAAGTGGTCCACATACTTGCAGCAATTCCACCTCAACATCAAGTATAAAATAGGAAGCACTAATCGCATCGTTGATTGCCTCAGCAGAACGCCAGTTGCAGCACTCACCATGGTGCTAGAATCTTGCGGCCATGAGACATATGGATGGCCCTAACTCTATGAGATAGACCCTGACTTCACCACCACTTGCCAAATGTTGGGTGCAAATGCAGTTGTCGATAATTTCCATCTTCAGGATGGATTGTTGTTTCGTCTGGACCATATTTGTGTTCCATCAAGTGAGTGAGCGAAGATGATCTAGGAAGCCCACTACAGTCGGGTGGCAGGACACTTCGACGTCAAAAAGATAGTGGTGATGCTACAGAAACATTTCTACTGGCCGAAACTTCGACAGGAGGTCGACAAGTATATCAGGTCCTGCACTACCTGCGCTATCGTCAAACCGACCACTAAGAAACAAGGCCTGTACACCCCTCTTCCTACTCTTGACAGGCCATGGGAATCCATCTCAATGGACTACATGTCGGGCCTCCCATCCACCAAGTAGGGAAATGACTGTGTTTTTGTGGTTGTTGATCGCTTTTCTAAGATGGTGATTCTGGTTGCCTGCAAGAAGAGCATCACAGCAGAGGCCACTGCCAAGCTCTTCTTTGAACGAGTGTAGGTACATTTTGGAATCCCACAAACCATTATCTCAGATCGGGATAGTCGATTTCTCAGCACATTCTGGTCGAGCCTCTGGTCATTGTTGGACACCAAGTTCACCAAATCCATGGCCTTTCACCCCTAGATAGATGGGAAAACCAAGGTTGTAAATCGAATGATTATGCATATCCTTCGCATGTATAATTCAAAGAACCCTTGCACATGGGATGAGAGCCTTGCCTATGTCCAGCATAGCTAAAACCAACTCTTTCATAGCTCAACCAGCTACATCCCCTTTCAAGTGGGGTTGGGATTCCAACCATTGGGTCCCATAGATGTTGCACTTCCCCTTGCGGTCACCTCAGCTGACTCATCTCCTGCTCCAACTGAAGCTGACAAAGCCACCTGGTTCATTGAGTGGATCCAACACATCCACCAACAGGTTCAGGATATCCTACAAAAGTCCAATGACAAGTACAAACAACACCATGTTCAACATTGGGTGCTGCATAAGTTTAAGGTGAGCGACAAAGTTTGGTTGCACTTGCAGAAAGAATGCCTTACAGGACCCCATCGGAAGCTTCACCCACTCCGTTATGGACCGTAAACTATCACCAATGCCATGGGGGATAATTCTTTTGATCTCAACATTCCTCCTTTCCTTGGCCTGCACCCAGTGTTCAATGTGGATCTCCTTCGCCCTTATTTCCCACCATTATTGGACACCTCAGAAGTAGCAGAAAAACTGACACCAACAGAGATCAACCTCAACTTCATATAATAGGCATCCAATGATCAAATTTTGGACAGACAGATCAAGGTCACTTGACAACAAAGGATCCAGCTTTATCGAGTCATCAAAGCAGGGCAGCTCCTGCACCAAGGCAAGTGGCTCACCCAGAGCCAAATTTAGCAGAAATTTCCTCATCTAATGGGGGACCTCAACGCAAAGGAGACCATTTATTCCTAAGGAGGGAGGATTTATCTAGATGGATATCAGTGTCCACCCACCTTTTCCAACTAGCTCAAAATAGTTTTCTGACATTTTTGGCAATTTACTATTTTTAGTAGTTTTTACTTCCGGGGCCATTTTGAGGGCCTATATGAAGGTTTTTTGGTATCAAGCTCTTGAATGATAGATGAAGGCATATTGAGCCCCCAAAATTAATCTCCTCAGTGATACCTTTCCAACGGGCTATTACACGCCTAAAACGGAGATCGTATGCAAACGTTACAACCCCGGGAAGTTGATGTACTAGCTTACCTAAACGGGGCCCACATGACTTTTGGCGCTTCATCTCCTAGGGTTAGGTTTTTGGATGTCTAGGGGTTTTGGCATTCTTGATTATTGTAAAAAGGCCTTCAGAGCCTCATTTTAACTTTCTTCTTGTGAATATGTGCTGCCGTCACATCTCTTCTCAGAGATAAGCTTCCACCATTCCAGCAAGCTTGTTTCCGTTGCATTTTATAGTTTCAACTTATTTCGTTATTGAATAGAAAACCAATTTTACTGTATCTCTGTTATTTTGTGTTAAGCACATGTTAATAATCCGTATTCATTTCTTTATGCTCATAAAATCCATATCAGAGATGAAGGAAAGTGAACTTGCCAGGGAAAATATCCTAGATGGATAGTTCTTGCCATGTCATTTCCAGTGGTATGTGGAACGTCACATAATTTCTCACGGTTAGAGAGTTATGGCCATGAGAAGTTGAAGACCCCAGGTTTGGGTAATGGACCCAAGTTTGTTTGATGGGTAACAATATGAGTTATGATATATTTTTAGATAATATTATCCTATATGGATAGTACATGGCATGCCATTTCTGGTGGCATGTAGAACGTCACATAACTCCTCACAGTTTGAGAGTTATGACATTACGAAGTTGGAGGACCCTCATATGTCATTTAGAAGCCCCAAAAGGTCAAATTAGTCAAAGTGTTTTAAGAT
>ML777394.1:145632-160444 GCA_009831015.1 Picea engelmannii | reverse complement strand
TTGCAGCTGGAAAACAAAGGAAGTTGGTGCTTCCAATGAATGTAATTCTTCAAGACATATAAGAAAAAACATTCTGTGGTTTTCTCTCGATTTGGGTTTCCATGTAAAACACTGGTGTACTTTGTATGTGTGTGATTGTTCATTTGTTCATTGCTTATTTACTCTAAAGTTATTGGATAATAATGCTTCATTGATATAACACTTGGATTATATGGTTAAAAGGGATTAAATTTCTCTATTACTGATTTACCCCCCCTCTCAGTAATCCAACAAATAAACTATTTCCCAACTCTATGCATGCATGTCCCCAACTTGACACTTGTCATGTTGGGAACTACCATGTCCCCAATTGGATGATACATTCCCTGATCCTTAGGACTTATGGTAAACTATCATATAACCTAGACTTTAGGAAATATTAATATAATATTCCCTTGGGCTTAGCCCCTCTTCCTAGAATCTTAGCCCCCTTTCCTTTCTAGTGGAGTTATACCCCCCCATAGTCTTTTTGTCTAGTTGGTTTTCAATAGTGATGTATTTTTATTAATAATCCGACTGTGATTACATATTACAATGATAGGGTCACTTGGCTTTTAGCACCCAGGCTCTATAACATATTAATCATACGGGCACTATGGCCTCAAAACCTATATACAAAGGCACTCTGGCCCAAAATATCATTGCTCACCAACGTGTATGTACATTTACAATTGGGGTTCGGCCTAGGGGTATTACACAACTAGAGTCTACCATGCCAAAATCCAAAAAATGTATCGAAATATTCAAATAAGAAAATGCTTCTCTAAGTCTTCCCTAGAAGCAACATGTATTCACTCATCAAGACTTATGTGATGATTTAATTGAGAAATGGGGAAAGTACGATGTTGAGCATGCACCAACTGAAACACCCAATTGACCTAAGTCATAATGGCTTACATGGCTCTCATGTCCTTTTTTCTATTTTTTTCTTTATTCTATTTTTTGCATGTAATTTTGTCTATAAAAAGGAAAATTAGCCTTTAGGAAAAGCTCTTTGGATTTGAGGTGATTTGGGAAGGACTGTGCAACTAAAAAAACTTCAAGCTTAACTCAAAAAATATTTTTTAGAGTCAATGAATGTTTATTACTAGATATTTCTATGTATTAATTCTTATTCGTGGATTATTCTTCTTTTGAATTGATATTGTAGGCATCTAGTATAGATTCTAATTTGCCAAGTTATATTGTGTCATTGGATAAATTAGAAGTTATTATTTTAAGCAAATAGTTTATATGTTTTGTTAATTATTTTCTTGTTTTCTGTAATATGTTTCTTTCACCTAATATGTGATGCATTGTGGAATTATTTCTTAATAATCAAAGTAGATATAATGGTGAATCATGGTGTTCTTTTTACATAATTTTCATCTATTTCTACATTAGAATAGTTTATGTTTCCTAAAGGTTATCATGTAGTAATGTTTCTCGGAATAATTAGTTCTTAGAGAAATAAAATCTACAAGACACTTTCATTTACTATTCCTAGACGTTATCTTTTAGTAATAGGTTTCTTCGAACTCGTTAGAATAATTTTATTATTGCATTGAATATATAAATTATAAAAACATAAAAAGAACTAAAAGACACTTTTGAAATAATTCATAAAGCCCATCTAATGATTGTTACACCATTAACCTAGTTGATTTTTCCTTCTAAAATGGTGAAGCATCTAATTGGGCCTCTTCCTTGGGTTTAATCCCTACTATTGAGAATTTGAGAATCTAGCCTCCTCAAGAGTTAAAGAAGAGTTTGTGTAAGTTAACTAAATATTTTTATGGTATAACTAGATTTTAATTAGGACTTATTTGAATTAATTAAAGTTTATGAATACTAAACTAAGATCATTTGGGATTAGGTAAAGTTTATTAACCTAAAATTGTGATTTTCTAGGGTTAATTATGATTTCTTACCCTTAAATTAGGGTCTAATTAAAATTTTATTTTATTTTTCTTGGATTTCTCATTGGTGGTATTATAATTTACACTTAAAAGAAAAATGTAATTATATTGATTAAAAAAAATAAATTTCATAAAACTAGAGTATTATGAAATTATTGGAAATTTGTAATTCCTCACTACCACCAGTGACATATGTACCTACTAATATATAATGAACCAAAGCCATGCCTTCCTATCTTATCTCAAGTTGGGATAGATTCATTTACATTCAAGGAGCATTGATGACCATATTGCTCTTCATGAACTTATCTTCCTGAAATGACTTGGTCGAGTGCATACATCGGATTGGTGTAGTGAGAAGACTTGACCTTAAGGTCTTCATCCCATTCTCAAGAGTGCCTTTCCTAACACGCAAGTCATTCCTTTTCTACCTTAGGTAAAGTGGTATGCGAAGGGGATCCCAAATTCCATAGATGAAGTGGTAGTGAGCACTCAACAATGAGCAACTGAATATGGGACTAGAACCAAATAAGTAGAAACTGTATAATTCACTCGTTTCAGGTCAACCTCAATGGGTTATAAGTAAATATCCCAATCGATAGGTTTTTCATTTCCATACATCGAGATAGGATCAACATTCTCATAGGGTGAATATTTCACCCTCATGGATAGGTGGGATTAGGTTAGTTCAACTTTAGAATGAATTCCACCTAGATAATTTCACTTATCTCACTATCCAAATCAGAGAATATCACCTAACTCACTATCCCACCATCATGGTAGGGGGACCGATCCTTACCTTTTTGAGATGATAAATTGACATCACTTGAGATAATTCCCTTTACCTTCGTTGCAATGTTATTATCATTGTTCCCTAGCTTCTCTGATTGAATGATTTGAGCTTCATACAACAAGTCTCGAGGTCAATCCCTTGGGTTCATGGTGGGTGGGTTGGTGTGCCTCACTTCATGTCCCTACTAGGTCAAGTATCATAATCAGTCCAATGATAGTTGATGATGTTGTGTGTTTCCTTGATCCCAACATTAAAATTTTGTCTGTTATTGGGAATGGGGCTCATTCTCCTTGTATTATAGTCATTTGGGTCTCTAGATTTGCTCATAAATTTCTTGTACCAATCCAAAGATGATCCAAATTATCTTGAGAATGACATGAAGGAAGAAATATAATCGAGATATAACAATGAAATACACAAAAATATAGAAGAGAACATAAAAACATTGTAGATAGAAAAATAATGAGATGTTGGCTATGATTCATTCACAAGAAGCTCTACATCACAGTCCATTTCATGCTTAAAGGGCCTCCTTCACCTCAATTATATATGAGAGAGTGAGAGGAGAACAATTCCCAATTATATATGACAGAGTGAGAGGAGAACAATTCCCAATTATATATGACAGAGAGAGAGGAGAACACTTCCCAATTATATATGACAGAGCGAGAGGAGAACAATTCCCATGATGCATGTGGGATAAATTGGACTAAGTTTATAAACTGCCATAGGCATGTAAAATACTAGGACTTCTCAGGTGGTCACCCATCCCAGTACTACTCTAGCCTGAGCACTCTTAACTAGAGAGTTCTAATGGGATATGGTGTATTAACGCTAAGTTGTAAGCATATACATAAGACCATTATATCATGTTTGTAATTAACAAATGAAGATGACATTACATTCCATTCCCCATAAAAAGGGTGAATGTTATGGTTTATCAAAACCACAGGCTCAAAATGGTGATTCAACTGAAAAGGTGGATGGCCACTGAGATCCATTTGTATCATTCCTCCCCCCTTAGGAAGAAATGATCCCCATTTCATCAAGTTCCCTTGGGATATGAGGAGAATTCTACTAAATCTGAAGCTTGGTGCGTTGCTTGCCTTGTGGAAGAAGATGTCCTTCTTAGCTTGTTGAAGGATGTCATCAATCTATTGTTGGAGGGGTTGAATCTATTCAACCAATTTAGTTTCATGATCTACTTGAGTGTGGGAGGACTTTGTCAATGAATATGCAGTATGAAGAGTATGAAGGGTTCTGTTATAACCTTGCTTGAATGGGCAGTGTGGAGGCACCCCCGTAGGTGCAACAATAACATCTTGGTACTCTTCTACAATCTTGTCGATCTACTTTTGTTGGATAGAAAGGTATTGGGATGGGGATACATTGGTTGCAGTGTCCTTTTGTTCACCTTATGATTGGATTGTGAAGAGGATAAAATTTGTTGTATGAGAGATTAATTTGTGGCATTGTTTTTATGGGACAATAGTTGAAACTACCTCTGGTATCTTTTATAGCTGACCCCCCAGTGTAAAAATGATTCTACAAGGTCGAGACTCATAAATAACATGATGCCTCCACATATATGGTTGGCCTAATATAACATCACAGACTTCCAATGGGGAAACATCACATAATACCTCATCCTTGAAGGGCTTGATGCCATAGGATAGGCGACATTGTTGGTTGTAACAAAGATCTTGACCCTCGCGAAGCCACCCGATGTTGTATGGTTACGGGTGTGGTGTTCTTGGAATATCCAACTACTTGACAACCTCTACTGACATGATGTTATTTTGGATTTTTCTATGAACGATAAAATTCAATGGGGTCCCCTTCACCCACATATATGAATGGAAGAGTCGCTGCCCCTCCTTAGGATCCTCTTCTGGTTGGATTTTTGTAGTTGCAACAATAGTAGTGGGTTCTGCATCAATGATATGTCTCCTTTTATCATTTTATAACTCAGGGTCCAAGTCGGGGTTTGGATATTTATCTTTGAGCTCGGCCACAAATCATTGTATTGAGAGACATTCATTAGTGTTATGCCAAAGGATGTTGTGGAAATCACACCACATTCCAGTGTATTTCTTGAACTTCTTGTTACCCTTCTTTTCCTGCATCTGGAGAGGACTCTCTTGAGGTTGGTTGATCCATATTTTATGAATAGAACGAAATGAATACAAATTATTAAAAGATTCTTAACACAAAATAACAGAGATACAATAAAGTGAGTTTTATATTCAATAAGGAACTAAGTTGAAACTGTAAAATGCAGCGGAAAATAAGTTTGTTGGAATGGTGGCAGCTTATCTCTGAGAAGAGATGTGACAGTTGCGCTCATTCGCAAGAAGATGGTTACAATGAGGCTATGAAGGAATTTTACAATAAACAGGAATATCAAAAACCCTATAAATCCAAAAACCTAACCCTAGGAGATGAAGCGTCAAAATTCATGTGGGCCCCGTTTGGGTAAGTTAGTACATCAACATCCTGGGTCATAACTTTTTCATACGATCTCTGTTTTAGGCGCACAATAGCCCGTTGGAAAGGTCTAACCCAGAAGAAAAAATTTGGACTGGACCAAGCCTATGTATTTGGCAATCACTTGGGCCCCAAATCCCCAAAAAACGTTTTTTAGGGCCTCAAAACGGCCCCAGAAGTTTGGAACCCGAAAAATTGTCGAAAAACTGCCAAGGTGGAAAACTATTTTTCGAACCAGTGGAATAGGTGGGTGGCCATCAATATCCACCTGGATAAATACTCCCTCCTTAGGAAGCAATGGTCTCCATTGCATTGAGTTCCCCCATTAGATGATGAATTTTTTGCTGAATTTGGCCCCAGGTGAGCCACTTGCCTTGGTGCAGAAGCTGCCCTGCTTTGACAACTTGATAAAGATGGATCCTTTGCTGTCGAGTTCCCTTGATCTGTGTGTCCAAAATATGATCACTGGATGCATGTTGCATGTAGTCAGGTTTGAGCACTGTTGGTGTGAACTACTCTGCTATATCTGAGGTGTCCAATAATGGTGGGAAATATGGCCAAAGGAGAGCCACGTTGAAGACTGGATGCAAACCAAGAAAGGGAGGAATGTTGAGCTCAAAATAATTGTCACCCACAGCCTTGGTGATGGTGTACGACCCATAATGGGGTGGGAGAAGCTTCTAATGGAGCCCTCTAAGGCATTCTTTCTGCAAATGCAACCAAACTTTATGACCCACCTAAAACTTATGTGGAACCCGATGTTGATCATGATGTTGCTTGTACTTGGCATTAGACTTCTATAGAATATCTTGAACCTGTTGGTGGATGTGTTGGATCCTCTCAATGAACTGGGTGGCTTTGTTAGCTTCTGGTGGAGTAGGGGACGAGTTAGCCGAGGTGGTCGCCAGGGGTAGTGCAACATCTATGGGTCCCAATGGTTGGAATCTCAACCCCACCTAAAAGAGGTTGTGGCTAGTTAAGCTATGCAGGGTTCAATTGTAGCTATGTTGGACATATGGAAGACTCTCATCCCATGTGCGGGGGTGTTTTGAATTTTACATGTGCAAGATATGTATGACCATCTAATTGACGACCTCAGTTTGGTCATCTATCTAGGGGTGGAATGCATTGGATTTGGTGAGCTTGGTATCCAGTAGTGACTAGAGCCTCGACCAGAATGAGTTAAGGAACTGACTTTCACGGTGTGAGATAATGGTTTGTGGGGTCCCAAAATGCACCCATACTCGTCAAAGAAGAGCTTGGTAGTGGCTTCTACTGTGATGTTCTTCTTTCAGGCGGCTAGAATCGCCATCTTGGAAAATCCATCAACAACAAAAAAACATATTCATTTCCCCTCTTGGTGGATGAGAGGCCCGACATGTAGTCCATTGAGATGGATTCCCATAGATTGTTAGGAGTAGGTAGAGGAGTGTACATGCCCTATTTCTTAGTGGTCGGTTTGGAAATAGAGCAAGTGGTGTAGGACCTAATATACTTACCAACATCTTGTCAAAGTTTCGACAAGTAGAAATGTTTCTGCAGCACTGCCTCTATCTTTTCGATGCCAAAGTGTCTTTCCACCCAATTGTAGTGAGCTTCCCAAATCATATTTGCACGCTTTCTTGATGGAGCACAAATATGGTCCAAACAACACAACATCTCATCCTGAAGATGGAAATTAGAAACCACTGAGTTGCTGCCCAAAATTTGGTAGGTGGTAGAGAAGTCAGGGTCTGTATCATAGAGGTGGGGCCATACAGAGGTCTTGTGGCCAAAAGTGTCTAGCACCATGGTGAGTTCCACGATTAGAGGTCAGCTGAGGCAGTCAACAACTCTGTTGGTACTTCTTGTTTTATACTTGATGTTGAGGTGGAACTGTTGTAAGTATGTTGACCACTTCTGATGGTGATCATTTTGCAATTTTCCTTGGGTCTACATGAACTATAGTGGCTTGTGATTAGTGTGGATGATTGTCTCCTTCCCAAGAATGTAATGTCTCCACTGGAAGAAGGATTTCACAATGGAGTACATTTATTTGTCGTAAGTAGGGTACTTAAGAACAACATTTGATAGTGTCTCACTATGATATGCCATGCGGTGGCCATGTTGAGTGAGAATGATGCCCACGAAATAGTCTGAAGCATATGTCTCGATCTCAAAGGGATGTTGCAGGTCCGGTAATGAAAGTACTAGGGATGAGCCCAAACTCATTCTCAATTCATCGAAGGCTTGTTGTTGGGACAAGACCCACACAATTTTTTCCTTACCGCCACCCCTGGTTACTTGGCTGAGGGCCCATGCGATATGAGAGAATCCCAGCATGAACCTGTGATAGAAATTTGCAAGGCCCAAGAATATTTGAAGTTTAGTGAGTGTGGTTGGGGCTCGCTAGTCATAGATGACCTGGATCTTGGTTGGATCCACATGCACACCATCTTGATCAATGATGTAGCTTAAGTAATGGACCTTGTCCATCCCGAAGGAGCATTTTTTCAAGTTTGCATATAGTTTGTGTTATCGTAGGGTGTGCAGAACCTGTTGACTATGCTACAAGTGTTTCGCCCAAGTCTTGTTCTAGATGAGGATGTCATCCATATACACCACTACAAAAGTATTGGTGAAAGTTCGTAGGATATCGTCCATCATCCTCATAAAAGTTGCTAGAGCATTTTTCAAACCAAAGGGCATGACCAGCCATTCAAACAAACCTTCTTTTGACTTGAAGGTAGTCTTCCATACATTTGTATGTTCTATTGGGACCTGGTGGTATCCAGACTTCACATCAATCTTGTTGAAGTATTTGGTCCCTGTTACTTGATCAAGGAGGTCATCGATTCAAGTAATTGGGTATTAGTTTCAAACTGTGATTTTATTCAGGGCCCAGTAATGAATGCAGAGTTGCCAAGTCCCGTCTTTATTCTACACCAACACGATTGGGATCCCACAAGGTGATGAGTTGGGATGGATGTGCCCCTTGTGGAGCAGTTCTTGGATCTGCCTCTTGATCTCCTCGTTTTCTAACAAAGAGCGGCGGTAGACTAGCCCATTGGGTAGTGGTGCACCTAGGGTCAGATTTATGGGATTCTTGACCTTCCAGTGCAGAGGTACCCTAGTAGGAGAGGATAAGATATCTGAGTATTCTTCCACGACCTTATCCACTTGCTTCTGTTGTGTGAAGAGATCGATCGTGAATGCCCTAGAGTTGGCTACGATCTTTCGTTCAATCTGAGAGAGAATCACTAAGAAGAAAAATTTCTCGGTCTGAGAGATGACCTTCCTGCATTTCTTGGCAGAGATCAAGGAAATAGCATTAAGAGGTATTGCCTCAGGTATCCTGTACAATTTCTTGTTCAAATTAATAATAAAACTACGAGGCCTAGACTCATATACATCATGACATTTCCATAAATAAGGTTGGCCCAAAATAACATTACAAACCTTGAGAGGAGCAACATCACATAATACCTCATCTTTGAAGGCCTTGATGTCGTATGAGAGTCGACACTGTTGGCTAATGCAGAGATCGCTTCCTTGGTGGAGCCATCCAATGGTGTAGGGTTGTGTGTGCGACATTGTTAGCAGGGCCAACTGCTTGATGAAATTTATTGAGATGAGGCTCTTCTAGCTATCGCTATCAATGATGAAGTGCAGTGGGGTGCCTTTTACCCACATCTGTGAATGGAAGAGGCACTCTCCTTCTTCTGGCTCGTCTGGTTCACTAGGCTGGAGCTTGGTGGTAGCAACAGTGGCACTGGGTTCTGCGTCGATGATCCGTCTTCCCAATTCTAGATCCGACTCAGAGTCAAAACCCACATCTAATTCAGAGGCTTTCACTTCAGCCACCAACGACTAGTTTGAGTGGTATTCAGTAGTGTTATGAAAAGGGCTCCTATGGAAGTCGCACCACTTCCCGGTATCTTTCTTTATTTGTATTTTAAATGTCCTTCTTTGCTTGCAGCTTGGACTGGTTGTCCTGACACTATCCATATTTTCTTTTTCCTTTGTTCTATGGGTTGGGGCCACCCTTTCTTGGATTTTTATGTGAGGGGTTCCCAGGACCAAATTGTCGCATCTTTTGTTTGAGCTTTTGCTCAATTTTGAAGTTATATCAGTAGGCCGCTCCCAAGGATGAGATGTACAGAAATTCCATTTCGGTCTAGATGTATCTATGTAGAGCACCGCGATACTTGAGCACCATATGTATCTCTAAATCTTTGATACCCATCTTGTTTCACAAGGTATGGAAGATATTTGTGAACTCTGGCACTTCTTGGTCTCTTTCTTGCCATAGTGTGGTCCATTTGGTATACAAGTCATCATAACTTTCGAAAAGGTAGTGTTGTTCCTTAATAACATCCCTAAAGGATTCCCAGGTGGTTGTGATTGTAAATAATGAGGGTTCCTCTGTTTCCTTTTTCTCACAGAAAGTTTCCCAACAATATTTGACATGGGGAAAGGCTTTGAGGAGTGCAAAAGTAATATTTTCTCTATTCGAAAAGTTACGGACAAAAAAATACCCTTGTAGTAGATTCAACCACTTGTCTACAACATCTGCATCTATCTAACCTTCAAATATAGGAATATCAAAGTTGATTTGTACCTTGAAGGGGGAGGTGCCTTCGCTCAAGGAAGATGTGTCGCATGTTGGTAGTCATGGAAGGATTTGTGTGAAACTATCCATCATCTCATTCCTCTATTGCATGAGGGCTTCCTCAAGCAACATTTTGAGAGGATCTCATGTCCCTTCATATTTCATTTCTCTTTCCATGAGAGGTCACTTGGGCATGCGAGATATTTTGTCCTCGAGAGAAATAAGAGTGAGACCCAATTCTTTGTACCCTGACGTCGTTGGGGACATGCATTAATACAACAAGGAGAAAACCACTCTGATACCACTAATCTAGATTTTATGAGAAGAACGAAATGAATACATATTATTAAAAGATGCTTAACACAAAATAACAGAGATACAGTAAAACTAGTTTTCTATTCAATAGGGAACTAAGCTGAAACTGTAAAATGCAACAAAAAACAAGCTTGTTGGAATGGTGGCAGCTTATCTCTGAGAAGAGATGTGACGGTTGCACTCATTCGCAAGAAGATGGTTATAATGAGGCTCTGGAGGCCTTTTACAATAAATAGGAATGTCAAAAACCCTAGACATCCAAAAACCTAACCCTAGGAGATGAAGCGCCAGAAGTCATGTGGGCCCCATTTGGGTATGTTAGTACATCAACTTCTCGGGGTCGTAACTTTTGCATACGTCTTCATTTTAGGTGCATGATAACCCGTTGGAAAGGTCTAACCAAGAAGAAATTTTTTTGAATGGATTAGGTCAATTTCTGTAACAATCACGTGGGCCCCAAATCCCTAAAAAATGTTGTTTAGGGCCTCAAAATGGCCCCGGAAGTTTGGAACCCAAAAAACTGTCAAAAAACTGCCAAGGTGGAAAACTATTTTTCGAGCTAGTGGAATAGATGGGTGGAAACCAATATCCACCTGGATCGTTGGCCTTCCTTTCTCTATCCTTAATTGTGTGAGTTAGAGTTTCCTTTGTCATGCTTCTCCCACTTACTTTGCTTCTTGAATTTCTGCTCAATTTTGACTGCATATCGATAAGCAGCTCCTAATGAGGAGATGTCCAGAAAATCCATCTTTGTTTGGATGTAGCTAAGTAGACCACTGCGATACTTCAAAACCAAGTGTCTCTTAGAGTCTTTGATACCCAACATTGAGTGCAAGGTATGAGAGATGATGGTGTACTCCGACACCATTTGATCTCTTTTCCGATGCAGAGTTGTCCATCTCATGTATTGGTCATCATAGTTTCTGATAGGGTAGAACTCTTTTAGGGAATATACAAAGGATTAACAAGTGGGCTCTCTCCCAAATATTGTAGCTTCATCTGTGGTGTACCTCTCCCAGTAACCTTCCCATCAAGATCTGACATGGGGAAGGGATTTACAGAGCGCGAAGGTGATCTTTTCACTGTTGGAAATTTTTTGGACAGAGTAATAACCTTCTTGCATATTCAACCATTTTTCTAGAGCATCTACATCTATTTGGCCTTCAAATAAGGGGATATCAAAATTGACTTGTACCTTGAAGGGTATCACACTTGCAAAATGGCTTCTTGTTGAAGATGCGTCGACTCTTTCCATCGATAGTCTTCGAAGGATCCGAGAAAAGTTGTCCATCGTCTCATTCCTCTATTGCATGAGGGCTTCCTCGAGCAACGTCTCGAAACAATCTCCTGCTTTGTCATCTCTCTTTTATTCCACAATGGGAGGTCACTTGGTCTAGCGAGAGTAGTTGTCCTCAAATGAAACTAGCTAGAGACCCAACTCTCTATACTCTGACCTCGTTGGGGACCTTCTCTGAGAAACGACAAGGTGCAACATGCTTTGATGCCATTGATCTTGATTATTTTGAGAACGACATGAAGGAATAAATATAATCAAGATATAACAATGAAATACACAAAAATATAGAAGAGAACACAAAAATATAGTGAAACCCAACTTTTATTACTAAATAAGATAGAAAAACAACATAGAACACAAATTGGAAAAATGGGGTATCTTAGAAAGAGATGTTAGCTACGCTTCATTCATAAGAAGATTTACATCATACTCCATTGCATGCTTAAAGGTCCTCCTTCACCTCAATTATATATGAGAGAGTTAAAGGAGAACAATTCCCATGATGCATGTGGGATAAATTGGACTAAGTTTATAAAATTCCATACGCATGTAAAATACTAGGAAGTCACCCATCCTAGTACTACCCTATCCTGAGTGCGCTTAACTACAGAGCTCTAATGGGATCTGATGCATTAGAATTAAGTTGTAGGCATATACATAAGACCATTACATGATGTCTGTAATTAACAAATGAAGATGACATTGCATTACATTCCCCATCAAAAGAGTGAATGTTATGGTTTATCAAAACCATAGGGTCAAAATGGTGATTCAGTGGAAAAGGCGGATGTCCATCGAGATCCATCTGGATCAAAAGGGATTGGATATGATAATGAGGAATGAGGGGTTTTTCACCATAGAACAATGCTCATTTCCCATGAGAGTGTGTGACCCCTTAGGTTACAATTAAGGAACCTAGAGGTATTTTTCAAATGTGTGATCAAAGCACACATTTTTGTCATTCTTAAAACCACACACTAACCATTTTGGCTATGTCCAAAATTTGTTTGGATCAAATCCCACCTTCTTGTCATCCTTAAGATCGTATACCAACCATTTTGACTATGGACAAAATTTAAAGTACTTTAAAACTAATAACATTATCTTATATTAAAAATACAAGAAAAAAATAGATGTAGTTGTGGGTGAGGGGAGATACGGTAGCTCTCTCTCCACTTCCTCCTCTGATGACATCATGGACTTCAAAATCCTCATGGGTGTTGTCAACAGACCTAGTGTTGTGAATACTCCCCCCCCTCTAGATTCATTAAGAAAATTGAGGAAATATCGAGTGGGCAATTGTCCTGGGTGCCCCCCAAATGAAATCTATCACCTTAGTTGTATGATGTAACAACTAGTATAAAAGAATTGGTTCCTCTCATCAAGGGAAAGCTCTCTTATTACTTTAGTGGAATAGGGTTTCTTTTCCTTCTTGTTTGAGTATGAAAACAACTATAATTTCATTATTGTAGTAAGCTGATAGGGTTTCTTTTCCTTCTTGTTTGAGTATGAAAACAACTATAATTTCATTATTGTAGTAAGCTGATAAACTGTTTTTATTTGCTAGTATTTATGTGGAGGTTACCTTATTAAAAAAATTTCATAAAAGCTATAAACCTTACCTTGACCAGTGCTTCACCTTGATCCTTAAACATTTAGATTATGAATAAATTTCTTTCAAATGCAAAACTTATCATGAATAAATCCACTTTTCTAAAAACTAAAAGGAAAAACATTTCCACCTCTAAAATCATCAATCTCAAAGTTATTTACACCCCTACCATCTCAAGAAAACCTTCATACATTACATTCCACCCATCTATACATGGCCCTTAAGTTACAAGACATGTTTATCTTATCACTAATATTAAAAACCTTCTTCCATTCCACCCATACGTCTCCCTTGGGCATGTTTATCTTATCACTAATATTTATTTGATGCAATATTGAAATCAATCTCACTCAATCTAATCGAACTTTAATCGCCATGTAGAATTTAAAGATGCCTTTGGAAACAATAACTATCAGACTCCATTTTAAGGCAACACGACCAACATATATGTATAGATTAAGACTCGCCCCAAATCTATACATATCTCTACAAGGTAGAGTACATGTTAAACTTTTCACATATAGCAATCTACATGTGTAGAGTACAAGGTAGAGTACATGTGTACAGTGAAATCTATTAAATCTATGCGGATAGAGACAACACAAGCCCATTGCACATCAATGTACTCACAGGAACAACACAAACACAGATCTGTAAAGGGTTATTATAAGTCTATTGTACATTGTCACAATTGATCTTCACCTGACGCGTGTCTTCTTTATTCTGTTTATTTGATCATGTATGGTATGGTATTAATATTACTCAATTATTGTATATTGTGATTAGCTTATCAATTATGTCTGGTTTTAGTTACACCGATAGGCATCCCCTATTGGAATTGCTAGATTAATCATCTTTTTAATTACAGAATTTAATCTGATGGCCAGAAAGTGAAGAATTAATAAGATTGCAAGAATTATTCTTCATCTTACATCCAAATCAATGAATAAAATTGCAAGAACTAACTCCCTTGCATTTATAAAATCGTACGTTTATCATGTTTACTTTTTCACTTTTACTAAACATGATTAAAAAATTACCGTAACAATATATGATTGCCACCACATTTTGTAAAATTATTTATTTTATTTATATGAGTTAGGCGGAAGATTATAGGCGCCACGTTTAAATTTATGGAAGATGGGCGCAGGCCACTTCATATTCCTGAAGAATTTAGTTTTTGATTTTTTGGTTTCTATGGATACGAATGTACAGGCGACGGTGCAGGCACACCGCTTCATATTCCTGAAGCGTTTTGGTTTCTATGGATACGAATGCACAGGCGACGATGCAGGTAGGTCGCTTCATGTTTGACATGCTTCGCATTTATACAGTTATATCACAGTATGAGGGTTCTTGAGTGAGTCCAGAGATTAGGTATAAGATACCACTATTAATGAAGGACAAAATGTGGTGGCGACATGCAAATTCGAATCTCGCAAATGCTATTTTGTACAGGTTATATTAAACCTTCTTCACAATGTATTTTGGTATCTATCACATTTTGTATTTTGGTATCTATCACTGTACTTAGTTTTGGTTTGTGAATTACTGTATCTAATGGAAGCAGTTTCTTTGTGGATGGTGTGCCTATCCAAGGTTTTTCCAACAATGAGAAAAGAGGAGTGCCATATCCTCGAACCCGCCCGATGGGCATCTTCTCCTTGGTGTGGAACGCAGACAATTGGGCTTCTCAAGGTGGCCACGCAAAGACGGATTGGAGCCACGCGCCTTCTATATCTACATACAAAAATTTCAACATTCATGGTTGCAGATACAA
>ML777394.1:107209-139915 GCA_009831015.1 Picea engelmannii | reverse complement strand
TTTATTAAATACTTTGTTATTTACTATTTTATTTTTTATATATTAATTTATAATATATAAATGTATTTTTTCCATTATTATTGTATTATTTTAATAATGCGTTTATTTTTTATTAATTTCTTTATTTCTGTATATTATTTTCTAATTTATAAATACTTTTTATTTAATATTAATTTTATTATTTATAATCAATTGAGAATTAATAATTTAATTATTATTAATTAATAAATATTATTATATAATTTCTAATTAATTAATTTTCTATAATTAAATAATCAATTTGTAATAATTTATTTATTATTTAATATTTTTTATAAAGAAATAATAATTTATTATTATTTAATAATGAAATTATTGTTTATTATTATTAAAGTATTATTATTAAATTATTTAATTTTATATGAATATTAACTACATTTTTAATTATTTTATTTTAAATAATAATTAAGTAATTACTAAATAATATTTAAATATTAGATTTAAATTGTATCAAAATATGTTCATGGTTGTGGCGATGCATGTCGGTCGTCAACTAACAACAACCATTTTTATGTAAAAAGTGGTTGATATACGTTGATCGACGCCATTAATTAAAAAAAAGTGAAAAAATGGCGTCGATCGACGTATATCAACCACTTTTTACTTAATGTGGTTGTTGCTAGTATTATTATTCTTATGTATTTCATAATGAATAGTGTAGCATTAAATATTATTTATCAATGTATATTATCATAACCAATATTCACTCTACATATTATCAATTATTGGTTACATGTCTTTTTTATCACGTCTCTGTAATAATGGATAATATGTATTCAATATTACTCCATTATTACACATTTTCATGAGTGATATTCACGACACATTCTCAATAATTTAGAGTTCACTTTTTCTTTACCCTATGGTATGGTATTCAATATTATCCATTAAATGAAAAATTACAAAAAAAAAAAATGGTTGTTCACAAATTAAGACTAGGGTTAACAGTAAAAGGAAGTAAACTCCCAATGAAATGAAGATGGAAGTTTGCAAGGATCAACAACACTTTTGTTGAATCAAGACTTGACTTGTTCGATCATTAGATGAATTCTACTACTATTCATTGTGATAACTAAAGCTTTGTAAAGCTATTAGAGAACCTGTGTTTCATGATAGATCGAAACACATTGAAATAAAGTATCACTATGTCATAGACATGGTGCAGAGGAAGATAGTACATGTGTAATATCTTCCTACTCATGAACAGATCGCATATATCTTCACTAAACCACTTTCCAAGACAAGTTCGAGTATTTTCGTGAGAGACTTGGCCTTGTGGAGAATTCCTCCCTATGTAAGAGGGAGTGTTGATGATTGAATCTATGTGAGGCATCATCTAGGAGACAAAACTAAGAGAGATCCCCTGAGAGGGGTGTGTGGTTCATATCTGAGACAGAGCTGGAACGTAGAGATGGCCTCCTCGTTACATATAGTTGAGAATAACTCCAGATGATTCTCTTGTGTAATGAAGTGAGAAAGGAGATCTACAGAGTTGGACATGCCTCTGGATGAGCATAAGGTGAATGTTTGAATTCCCATAGAGTTGGGTGCATTTTCATGAGAACGGAAATGAAGATTATGTATTATCCTCCTCTGAGCAGAGATTTGAGATGATGAACTCCATATGACTCTCTTGTGTAATGCAGTGGGAAAAAATATATGTTGAGTGGACGTGACTATGGACAAGCATAGGTGAACACGATCCTAGTGGTTGAGCACTAGTGAGATAGATTCTTCTGTGTAATGCAGTGAGCCAGAGATATAGACATCCCTATAGATGTACCCCTAATGGTTGAGCACTAGTGGGTGTATGATATCCCTTGCTATATTGTTCAAGAGTCAGAACTGCCTGTAACTCTAATTGTAATGTAAAGGGTACATGTCAGCCCCACCTTAATGTAATTGATAATTAATGTAAAACATAATTAATTTGTTTAATATTAATTATATTATGAGATAGAGAGATGATCCCTACTTCAATACAAAAAGGTAATCACCCCATTTAAGAATTTTTCTTAGTAGATCTATCCACATCATTTTGACAATATGAATTTTGAGGGTTTACGTTTTATAAAGGTAATGTAGCAATGCAATGCAACCATTTGTTACATATTTAAATTACCAACAACATTCAAATAATATCCAATATGAGAATTTAAATCTGATCATGTTTATGTTTAGTTTAGAATTGTAATGATACAAGTTTTCATTTTCAGTCCATCTCCCTTTAACAATGAACAAAGAGTCAACAAGCAGGTTGTTCGAGGGTCTTATGCATCGTACCATTGCTTGGCATTATTAGGATGAGAGATGTAATGGAAAATTTTAAAATAAAGTGCATAAAGGTGTTACGGACACCCAACCATGGAATTTATCATTTTCCAACATTTAT
Organism: Picea engelmannii; assembly: GCA_009831015.1. Taxonomy (NCBI): domain Eukaryota; kingdom Viridiplantae; phylum Streptophyta; class Pinopsida; order Pinales; family Pinaceae; genus Picea; species Picea engelmannii. Next base: position 137,484 of record ML777394.1, on the reverse strand, counting down.
CTACTCACAACATCAACTTGTCATAAACAAGAAAACTAATGCTTGAAATAAATTCGACACTTTTAACCCCATGTGAGTAAGACGAACAAAGCTTAATAGATTATTAGTTCATCAACGTCGGAAGCCTAATTTTAAATCTTGAGCACTTAACATTGAATCTAACATGAAAAATATAAATTAAAATTCCATGTAATCTCTCAAAGAGTATTTCCAGTTTATCTACTCTAAGCAATATATAAAATTCCAAAATTCCATGTAATCTCTCAAATAGTGTGTCCATTTTATCTACTCTAAGCAACAAATCCAATGTCTCTTTCATAAGGATTGAGTGGGGATAGGTCGAATTGAAACCAAAAAAAAAATCTAACAAATCTATAATGATATTGCAACCGCTAAGCAAACATAACCTGATATCTGCATATCTGTACTTATTTCCTTCTTGTATACTAATTTATAATATTTTATCTTTAATGGATTACCTAGGTTTTTCCATTTTCTTATGATTATAATAATAATGTTCCAATATTGGGATTGAGTATGGTTAGATGAATCATAGGAAACATTAGGATTATTCATATTTCAAGTCAAAATACTACACCATATTAGTGTTATTTGTATGGTTAATGGAGAAGCCAACAAAAACCTGGATTAAACATTAAATCTATGTATTGATGATAATCTCAAAAATCATAATTGGGAGGGCTTATATGTCTCAAGCATTAGAACCAATGCCCTGATACTATATGTAATGATAAAAAATTCTAGCAAAGATAACTACATATAAATTAACTAATTAAATAACCATTCATTTGTGATTTAGAAAACCCTAATGTAATTTAATCAACTCACAGGAGATGAGGAACTTACCTATGTTGAAGAACCTGACTCAAGTGGAACTTGATGACTTCATAAATGTAGTTATACCTTGATCATTGAACACCACAAAGTGGGGGATGAGTCTCCACCCAACAATAGACCTTGCTAGTGTAATATTCACTAGGATGTCACCCCAAGCCCTTAATCAACTACCCAACCAACAATTATTTAGCCTTCTTCTCAGCCCATGAGAGATCTCATTTCCTCCCCCTTTTCCCTCTGTATATAGAGTCCATCTAAGGTAAAGGAAAAGATCCCCTAGGATCCTTTATTTACTATATTTTTAGGCTTTCTTCATAATTTCCACTACTTATTTTTCCATTTTCTTTAATTAGCCAAATAACCATAACAAGTACTTATGATGAACCCCTTTAGAATAGTTATGATATACTTCTTTATTATTATTATTTGTTCATATGAAGTAATATTATATTCCTTTTATTATTATCATAAAATAATAATAATATGGGGCATGACAACTTCTCTATTCAATCATTTCAATTCATTTTAATTCATTTCTCAATTTGATCTTCACACAAGTAATTTGATGATTTTAATTTTGTTGTTTAATTTGTTAAAATTGTTAACTTGTTAAAGATAAAATAAAAAACATATAGGTTAAAAAGTTGTCAACATATGAGTTAAAAAGATGTCCATACCCTTTGATTCCCTTGAATCACTCTCATCATATCCATTCATCATAATTTCTATGCCTTGTTCTCAAACATTAATTTCCATGTCATAAAGAAAGTAAGTACCATAAAAAAGTTTGTATATTGGGTTCAATTATACTCTAAATTTCACTGAAAAATGAATGATAATAAATCCTACCACAACTACCATGTTCATATTTACTATGTTTGAGAGTTAATAGTTTTTGCAACATAAAATAGAATATATAAAATAACTATTATAATTATAAATGTGTTGGATCTCTTACACACATCCTTCTTAACGTTGGGGGTTGATGACCCAAGGTTCATTCAGAGTTTACCAAAAAAATACCCAAGGCGTTAATATCAATCCTCAGCCAAGTATTGAAGAAGGTCTCACCCACGATGCCATGAGAATCACATAGACCATTTGGTCTTGTTTTGGTTATGAAGGTTTAAATTACATAGGAAATGGAATTCATGCATTCCATTGCAACATACTTAAATATTAACATCATGTAACATTAAAAAATGCATTCATTGGGAACATAATCAACACAACAATTGAAAGGAATAACCACAACTTGTATTATTTTCATTCACACAGTAGCATACATGGACTAAGAGACTCATAATTCATCATAAATGTTTCCCTTTTCTGTCATGAATTCCATCAGTATATAATTACAAGGATCCATGTGATTTATCTCAGACTCTTCATGTAATATTAAGATGAAACTATTATAGATTTCATACAAAACTTGTTTCAGTTACATGCAAGACCAGACTCACAAATAGACCCTTGCTAAGACTATCTAGACTCATCTCTTGACAAACAGACTTCGGAATGAACCTAATAAATGAATGACAATAAACAACCTGATCTGTGTCATTGTTGCTCCATTTTTGTTTCCTTCTTTGCTTTCGCGCTATGTCACTTTCGGCTCTTCTCCACTCACTCCGTTGATTTCCAGTCCCACACACTTCTGTCACCTGCATGTATTCCACATATTGTATTTGGAGTGGTGGTAGTCTTAACTAACTTTCCATCTCATTTGTTAACTTCTCCACAATATCTCGTGTTTCCTAATTAAATCATTCTGAAATATTTCCTGAAGATACTCTTCTTGATTTCAACATGCATGCAATATCTTCTTGATTTTTGACATGCATAGTGGACTCAGACTAGCATGTGTGCCTTTTGTGTTCCATTGCACAACTATTGATGTGTATGAAAAATTGTAGTGTACGCAAAATTGTTTTTATTCCTGCACCCAATCTTTATCCCAAAACATTGGTTGCCAACATGCCCCCAACATTATTACTTGGCTCATCCTCGAGCCTATGGCCTCACTTATGGTGTGACTAGGTATAAAATTGAGTAAGAGAAAATCATCAACATTATATGACCAAATTTGGGATTCATTTTTCCATAATCTAGAGCTTGTTATTTCCAAGGGTTTCTAGCATGGTAAGTGACAGATATTTTTGAAGTGCACCATCCATAAAAATACCCTCAAACTACACCAAGCTCTACAACTAGAACTTAGCCTAGTTAACCTAGAAGAAGTATATCCCAAGGAAATGCTCCATCGATGAAGACCTTCGTCATCCTCCTGTCTTGTTGATATAGTTGTAGAGGATGGAATACGTGAATTACTAAACCCACTAGAGAGGGTAACTCACAACATTGGGCTACCTTCCTTAACAAAGGTGATCATACATGGCTATAGGAACACTAACTCTCATATTAGATATATGGCGTACTATCGTAGCTATGAAGCATGGTTCATAGAACTATGTGGTGGTGTGTTGTATCTTGCTTGTAAATGAGAGGTTGAGACCCATGCCTAACATTTGGGTTCGAATTGTCAACTGCTAAGAGAAATGGATTGTTGTATCCTTGACCTCCTTCTCAAACTAAGAGTTACACGAACCTAATCATCTCCTGAGACTGTCCTTGGAAGGAAAACCTAGTTGGAAGACTAGAATTTAGGCTAAGATTGGAACTATCATTGAAATCATAATTGGAACCACATGCTCATCAATTGATGGGGACATGAGAGAATGATGGATGGAGGATATATCTGATGAATCTATAGGTGGGGACATGTAAATATAGAGTGGGTGATATCTAGAAATACATGTCACGACTAGGTAAAGAGGTAACTGATGTCAACAACCAGAAAAGAGCTACAAAACCATGATTGATTCCCACAAGATAGTTGATAGCAGTCTTGATATGTTGTACTAGTGATGTGCCTTTTGGAATGTGGCATAATAAATAATTACATACTTGGTCCATGTTTGATATGAACAACTAGATTGCTTGAAATTTTAGTTTCATGTAGTTCTAGGAATCTCAAACTAATCTAATGTGAGTCCCCTATCAGATCCAATACCTTGTAGGTGATTCATATCTTCACCTAAAATTTGAAATCTTTTGAATTTGCAAAGTTGTCAATCTATTCAGTCCATCTATGTGACTGGATCATGTTCTGTGCTGCCAAAAAAAGTGTTTAATTATGCTGACTATGTACCTTTCTACCTATTGTTCACCCTACTCTATGCCCACACTACACTAACTCTAGTCTAAATAAATGTTTCTAAATGGTATATGACCCTTGCAGGCCATAATACACTTTTAACTTACTCCCATTGACAAGTCTCTTGATAATTTGTCCCTGAATGTGGCCAACTTAGATGTTCTAGCTTCACTGATGTAGACTAAGAATAAATGGCCCAACCGATGCATGTGTAACTTAACACGGTGTTGTAAATATTTTCTATCAAATACCAATACTATGGAGCATGGTTGAAAAAGTTTATGGAGGATGTTTTGATTGTACCATGCCTTTTGTCTCTTCATATTGACCACCTAGATGAATCCTGCCACCATATGGTCCTCCTCCAGCTCCATGAGGTCATCTAATATTCATTGAAGTGATTTCTCAACTGTCACGTTGGTAGCTATAGCAATGTGTAGGTTGGGAACAATAAGTTCAAGCGCATGACTAATTATTTTCCATAAAATAACATGAAGGGGGTGCACTTAATAAATCATTTATAGGTTGTTCGATATTCCCACAGGTCTTTGGGGATTCATCGATCCCAGTCCTCATGCTGTACATTTATAAATTTAGTTAAAGCATGCTCTAAAATCTTATTGCACGCTTCAACTATACTGTTAGCTTGCAAATGATATGGGGTGTTCTTTGGGTGGTGGACTATGAACTACTGGGTGATTTCATGGATGGTATCATTCATAAAGTTAAATCCCGAATCACTCATAAACACCTTCAAGCACTCAAACCTAGTAATAACATTCTCAAACATGAACTGCATTACTATTTCTCCAGTACAGTCCTTTACCAACATGAATTCAACCCATCTTGTCAAATATCCTATGGTTGTAATGATGTAGCAGACACATGTCCTACACCTGGGAGGATTGATGGGACCCACAAATTCAATGACCCACTTATCAAACAACTCCAATGTTGTAATGGGAAACATAGGTAGTTTATCTATAATGCAAGGCTTCTAATTGCACTAACATACATTGCACCACTTATAATACTCCTTGGAATAAGTGAAAAGTGAGGGCCACCAGAGCCCAGATCGTAGGAGATTTTGCACCATGGACTTACTAGTGTTATGGCCTCCTACAATACCCTTGTGTTCTTCAAACAAGATTGTGTCACTTTCATTCTCTAAGGCACATCTGCTCATAATGCCATGCGCCCCAAATTTGTGTAATTATCTAGTGACCGATTGATAGTCAACACTCTAGGTCACTACTTCATCATGTCGGGCCTTAGTATACCCCATCAAGGGCTATCCTAAAGTGAGGAATTCAATAATATCGTCCAATTCATCAGGAACCACCTCTACTTGGAAAATTTGTGCATCAGGGAGTTCATTATCAAGGCTCCTACCAATTTCTCTGAACTCAATCCTTGATAGTTGATCTAATCTAATATTATATTTTCTTGATTTTACAACCACCTGAAATTGGAATTCTCAGAAGAGAAACAACTAACAACAGATTCTCCTACACAAGACTGGATTTTTGAACAAATACTTGAGTATTAAATGTTTAGTAAATAATTTAAACAATGTTCCCAATAAATAGTGCCAAACTTTCTGCAAAGCATATACCATAGAGAGGCCCTCAGGCTTAGTCATTGTATAATTATTTTCAGAATCAAACAGTTTGTGACTGGAAAAGTAAATCATATGATCAATATTCCCTTCCTCTGACTACACAAGAAATGTTCCTAGTGTAATGTATGAATCATATACATGAACATGAAATATTTTAGACCATTCGTGGAAGACTAGAATCAATGTAGTGACTAGCTTCTCCTTAAGGTTGTCCAATTCTTCCTAGAATTTCTGCTTTAGGAAGTACTTTGTGTCTTTGTGCAGTAGGTTCTCTAGTGGTGCACAAATATTCTCATAATTATGAATGAAATGTCAGTAATATTCCATATGACTCAAAGTGGCATTCAATTCCTGGACCAAAGTGGGGGCCACCATATCCAATATTGTATCAATTTTCTCTTGGTCTACTAACTTTTGGGGTACATGCTCAACTACATACTTAGTGACATATTCATTTTTTCCATTTTTCCTACTATTTCGGACTACTATTTATAGCATGTCTATTTATAGTAGGTCTATTTTTAGCTGGTGGAATCCTATATGTAATACCATGGGAAAATACCATGGGTATCCAAAACCATGGGTTCATAAACCAGCATTAGCAAAATTCCTATTTTTAGCTACCATTAGGAAAATTCCTATTTTTTAGGAGATAATTCCTATTTCCTTAATTTTAGGAGATATTTCCTATTTCATGGCTATAGAGCGCACTTTAGTAATAATATTATCCTGAAGTTTTCATTACCCATCTAATACTTGGAGTTAACTCACTTCACTTATTTAGTGACTTTCTATAATTAGCAAATTCTCACTCAGTTAGGACTTTAGTTCCATTCTTAGACTCTAGTCTTATTCTAGGATATTTTTTCTATGTTGGAATGCATGTTTAATTCTTGTAGAGTTCTCACTAAGTTCACACCTATATTTTTTACCTTTTCTTATTATTATCAACTTTTGACTTTAGTTAATTGTTGCTATTGGGAGAAGTTACTTTTTTTACTTGAGCATGCACATGGAAATACCAACCTAGTGTGCATTAATCCTCATGCTGAGAGTCCTATATATTGTACTCATTATCAAGGATTAATACATTGTGATTAGAGTTGGTTTCTTAGTCTCTTATGTGTGAAGATTGATTCTATTTTTCTCTCTCTTCTCTCTCTTTTTAAATTAGCTAGTGTAGTATTTCCTTCTCACATTTAGGTATTGGATTTTGGTTCAATCCTACAGTAAAACTCCATCCTTGAAAATGGAATTCCCCAATAATGTACCAAACAATTTACAAAAGATGCACTTCTTCATATTTAGTGAAATATGGAGCTGGTGACATCTATCCAACATCAAGAGAAGGGATTGCATGTGTACTTTTAATAAGATGAATATCGTCTAGTCATCCAAGTAGACCTTGAGGAACTTGTGTATAAATTATTTGAATGTTTATACCACTATCGTGGAAAATACCGCGGGTGCATTTTTCATCCCAAAAGGCATCATTGTATATGGAAAGTATCCCCATTCCATAGAAAATTTTGTCTTTTATTGATCTTCCTCAATGATTCACACCTAATGATATCCTGAAAATCCATCTGTAAAGGAATAGGACTCTCATCTCTCGAAATTTTCCAAAGCTTCATCGGTAAAGGGAGTACGAAATGGATCATCACACATGAGACATTAAAGTTCTGCAAGTCAACACAAATTTGAATTTCATCTATCTTCTTTGGATGCACCACCATTGGACTTATCCAATATGACTCCTTTATGGAAATAATGATCCCAATATATACCATTCAATCCAACTCCCTATGCACTTTTTCTTTAAATTTGGGGTTAAAGTTGTAGGGACTTCAGTTAACAAGTTTAGCATTCATCTTGAGATGAATTTTCATGGCCCCAATGGAAACAACGATCCTCTTAATATAAGATAAGGTCTATGGGAACAAATCCTTGTATTCCTTGAGCATATATACCACCTAGGTGATGGTCTCCTTATCCCAATAGTCTTCGATGATAGCCATTTTTTCACTTATTCAATATGGATATTATTCTTCTTTGTTCTAATTAGAAGACCCTAGTCCATTGCATCCAAATTTACAACTTTTCCTTCCACTTCATTCTCACTCTCGTATTCCTTGATATTTATGCCTCTTGGCTTATCTTCATCAATATCATCGACTTCAATTTTCCAACAATGCAAAACCTATTTTTATTTTTCCATCGCCTGATGATACAAGACAACTTTTAGTGCCGCCTCATTCGATTGATGGTGGAAGATGAATTTTTTGATCCAATAGAGTGCCTCCTTCTAGGGAAGGGATTCATTTGTGAGGCTCGTATAAGAATATTGAGAATATCTTGAGAGATTGAATTGTAGAAGAGTTTAAAATAACTCTGCACCTGTGGGCATGGAGATCCCTGAGAGGGTCACCATCAATCGATATCCGAGATAGGAAATTCTCTTTGGGAATTTTGTAAAGGATACAGAAAGAGAATATTGCGCAGATAGGAAGACAAATTAATTGCATACATAATTCCTTAGTGGGTTACTGCATAACCATTGGACATGAAGTTGTCCATTCAATTTCATTGAATGTGAGGGATAATATCTCATAGATAGATCTTACAGGTAATGGTTGGTATTTTAAATTTAACTCTAGTTATGAGGGAGTGTTAATGTAGGTAGTAGAGAATAGTTGGTAGCAACAAAAAGGTAGTAGATTTGTGACAAAAAGAAAACAAAATTCTTAGGTAGAGGAATTTATAGAATAACCTTGCAACAACATATGTTTTAATTACTTCCAGCTGGAGATTGGAAGTGTATATAACAAGGAGGAGTTCTCTAGAGAAATTTATCCAAGGTGCATAAGCAAGAGGAGAAGAGGGATGCTCATAGGGTTCTAGGAGATAAATAGTGATACCAAAAGGCCATAGATCAGGAGGAATCTTGGAGAGGTATTAGGTAGCAAATGAGGATATTTGCTACAGAGGCTTGATGCATAGTGGACTAGGAGAAGTTCACAAAGAAGGGAGATGAAAATGACTACTAATGGTCATTATGAAGGTTCTAGAAGAATCCACAACAGAGAAAAGGAATATGGAAAGGAAAAAAGGCATAAAGAGAATGAGTCAAGAGAATCTTGAAAGAGGATTAGCTATGTTAAGGATACAAATCAGTTACATTGGGAAACTGCTATAGAATAATATTGAGGAGAACCAGATACAAGGATGGAATATAAAGAAGAGATTCAAGTGGAATGTGATGAAATTATTTGTGAGGAAGATAAGGAGAATCTTGAGGATCTTGAAGCACAGGTTCAGTGCTTGGATGAAGAAAGAGAAACCCATAGGAGCTAAGTTCAGGAAGAGGTCACTTGTAGAGGAAGGAGGTCATTTATGTGAACCAAAGTAAGGATTATTCCTTGATGAGGATGATGTGAAAGTAAAGAGACCTATTGAGAGTCTTATGGGCTATGTGGGGAGTTTATATCAACATGAGGATGTGCTGACAGAGGAATCAAATGAGGCTAAGGAGCCTTATGTTTTTAAATGTGACATTTTTTGTATGTCTGTAGTTACTGAAGAAAGAGAAGGAAAACATATTTATAATTATGTCATAGAGAAGGAGGAGACAAAATTGTCTCATGATGATGATGAATACCTAGATCACTTTTTATAAAGTGATGTAGAGACGGAGGAATAGTTGCAAGAACTTGTTATTGCTAAAAAGAAAGAAAAATTTGAAGGAAAACAATCTGATATAGTGCTTACTAATTTTGAGGGAGAACTGAAGATGTTGGAGGACTGGTTGATCAATCCAAGGATTGATAAAGAGGATTTCATTACACTTGTAGGTACAACGTGTGCATAAATCCTTAGTTGCAGCATTGAAGAGGAGAAATTTTAATATTCGATTCAATTTGATTTTGGAGAGCATATTGGAGTGACTTACAACAGGGGCATGGACGAAGAAGACGTGCAACATCCAGTCAACAATAGAAACAAAAAATACCAACAACAGGTTTGTAGCATTATGTACCATCTAGAGGATAGAATGGACACGGAGATTGAAGAAATGAGGATGTTGATGGTTAAGATGTCTCCGAGAAGATATGCTAAAGTAAAGAAGATTTACATCAGCATAGCATATGGACAGTTGTAAGCAACAACAATGCAGAAAGACAGTGAGGCAAGTAAGCATGAACTTAAAGTTTGGGACCCAGGAGAACTCACGATAAGGAGATCCTGAACAATTGTTTTTCCTTGGAATACTAATCGAGGAGCATCCTACCTCCAAAATCAAGCATGTTTGACTAGGCCTAGGTGGTCTTGAGTTTACCAAGGGAGTTGTTTCCCTAAACATCTAATTTTGAATTTCCTATGTTTAGTTCTAGAACACCACATGATGTAGGGATTTTTTAATTGAGTGTAATCATATTTTCCTATGCTAACAGATATCGCAAAAGTTGAGGCTTAGAAGACCTTTTTAGGGTTTATTGAGTATTTTGTGGATCCTAGAGGGATCTTAGGATGTAAATTAGGATATGAAATGAAATTGGTTTCAATCCATTGTGTATATATGCATTGTAAGCCTATGAGCATAGAAGTGGACAAACGAATGTCAATCAGGAAAGAAAGGAAAGGAGGGCCTTATGTAAACTATGTACAGTGTGATTCATTAATCGAAATAACATTGTGTTATGTTCTAGTGTGTTATCCTCTTGTCATTAATTGGATTTTATATATATCTGTGTCGATAGCTGAGACTTGCAGTTTTAAAGTTGCAGAAGTGGGCATTCCAATGAGGAGGAAGATCGATCATTGATCAAAGAATGGATCGATGGTGATCCATTGAATAAACATTATCATACAGGGAATATAATGAACCATTGTATCATTCATAAACGAATAGGATTCATTGGATCAAGTTTGTGGAGATATTCTCATTGAATGTAATCAGGAAATTATGATTGCCAGATAGATCAAGTGTGGATATATGCTCAACAAATAATCTATCAGATCGGAGTAGGTTAAAAAATATTTAAGTGTAAATACTCGGTTATCCAATATCCGATGGTGGAAAATAGATCTGGTCATCCACTCCAAACTCAAATCAATGGATCACAACTATATCATAAGTATGGAAGTTTGAGTAGGTTAAAGGAAATGCGAATGATCCCTTGTATCTTTTAATGGGAAATCGATGATGGAGATTAGATATGGAAAAGGTCCTCCAAATTGAAGGTCCAAAATCCTTATCATAGAATTATGAATTCTGAGATTGTGACCATTGATCATCAATGGGATCAACGGTGCATATTATTTCAAACTTAGGAGATTAGAAGAAAATGTAAAGTGTTTAGAGCATAGGTTCTTCAACAGTTTGACCCTGACATACGTCAACCAATATATGTGGATACTTAGAAAGTGATATGTTTGTAAATGTGTTGAAACTTCATAGAATAGATCTAGCTAGAAAATACCACACACATTTGCAGAGAGAAATTGAGAAAGAAGAAGCAAGAGAGAAAGAATGGAAGAATTATCATTAGTAGTTGTGAATAATGAATAATTTACATATGATATACTCTATATAACTCAACCAATGCACACTAGAGGAGAATCCAATGCACCATATTTGTGGTCTATAGTGATATAGACACACACAAACATTTACGGGAGTGAAATGCCACCTAGTCTAGTCTCTCAAACAGTTCCTGGAGTGAACTTCCACCTAGTTGAGTTAACTAGTCTACCAGTCTTCAATTAACTGACTAAAACCAAGTGAAGTGAGGAGGAGATCAAGGAACCATGGGTAATGCACCGGTATGGGGATGATACCAAGGCTAATGTGCATTATTTGGTGATGATCCCAATGTTTCATGGTGACAAAACCAATGTAGCATCTAGACTCCACTGAACTAGTCAAACTGAAGAGAAAACTGAAGAGAATATTCTCCCTAGAGGAATATTCTTCCTAAAATATAGGAGACTCAATAATGACTAATAATGACTAATAATCAAGGAAAAAAAAATCCTAGGTGTGTGTGAAGTAACTCCAACACCCCCCCTGAACATCACTATGGTGAAAATAAGAATCAGTCCCTACAACGAGGCCATGTTAGGTACCCAAATAAAACATATACACTGAAATAAAGTGAGAAAAGAGGGAAAACCTCATGGTAAAACACCCCCCTCAAGGTACAATGTATGTAAAAAGAAGAATTATAGTTTCTAGGAAACTGTGTCCCTTACTCCAAGACAAATTCATAGAGAATGATACTTCTATTCAGTGAAGGTCTTGGTGAAGATGTTTGTCATTTGTTTTTTCTGAAGGAAAAAATTGTAGGTCAGTGATTCCCTCATGTACTAAGTCCCGGATGTAGTGCATGTGGATATCAATGTTCTTCGTACGTTGCCTCTGAACTAGATCTCTGTAGAATTTCAAAGTGCTCTGGTTATCACACTAGATGACGATCGATCGATGAAATTGAATGCCCAACTCAGTGATAAAATGTTGTATCCACATAGCCTTAATGGTTATGTTAACTACCCATCTGTACTCTTCTTTGGATGATGATAGAGAAATGACATCTTACTTCTTTCTTGACCAACATATAGGCCTAAAACCAAGATTGAGTGAGTAACCAGATGTGGACTTGCAATCAGTGTTATCGCTAGCCCAATAAAAATCAGTAAACCTATTATATATAATGTAGAATCTGTTGCATAATGAGTCCCAAAGGTGATGGTTCCATGTATTTATCAAAGGAGAAACTTTGCAGCCTTCCGATGTAGCTCATGTGGCTCTCGCATGAACCTGGAAACTATGCCAACTGCATAAGAGAGGTCTGGTCCAGAGTGTGTGAGATACAACAAGATCCCTACTAGTTGTTTCTACAATGTTTTGTCAACCAATGGAGTGCCCCCTCCATCCTCAAGTTTGACTCCTGATAGGAAAGGAGTTGGAGAAGACTTGTTTTCTGTCATGTGAAATCTCTCAATCAAATCTCAAGCATACTTGGCCTTAAACAGTTTGATGCTTGATGCATCCTGACTTATCTCCATCATCAAAATCCTTTCATGTATAATCCTCTTTACTGCAACAATCACTGAAGTTCAGAAACTGATGATCAACAAATCATCAACATACAAAACTAAGAGTAGAAGTGAATCATCCGTCCTAAGCATGTAGACATTTGGGTTTGATTTACAATGTACAAATATATGTGACAACAAGTAGGATTCCATATTGGCATACCATTCTCTCAGAGCTTTCTTGAGGCCATAAAGAGACTTCTTCAGTCGACAGACCAAAGATGAATCCTACATAAATCCCTAGGGATGATCCAAATAGATATCCTCAGAGAGATCACCATGAAGAAATGCATCTGTCATGTCCATATGATGGAATTCCCATTTCATGGCCATTGCAATGGAAAGTGCCAAACGTATGAAATCCATCTTCTCTACTGGAGAGAAGGTCTCATCATAGTCAATGTCAAGCACTTGTTTAAAGCCTTTGGCAACAAACCTAGCTTTGTATCTGCTAATATGTCCATCTGAGGCACTCTTGGTCCTATAGACCCATATGGATCTAACAAGTTTATTTCCATAAGGAAGGGGAACCATATCCCAAGTATAGTTCTTGAGGAGGGAGTTGTACTACTCTTGCATGGTGGATTCCCAAAAGGGATTTCCAACAGCCTCACCATAAGACTGTGGATCTGAATACTGAACCAAGAAAATATGTCTGGAGGGAAATAGTTCAGTGGAAATGAGTTCAATAGGTGGCTCCTCGAAATCAGATTGAGTCCTCCTATTATCGACTGGATCACCAACAAGATCCCCTACATCTTGAAGAGTAGTTTGTGCCCACTTGGGCCTCTTCTCGGGCTCTGCATTTTCATATCGATGCTATGAATCTGCATCTAACTGTATTAAATTAGTACCTGGATCATCTGAGTCCTTTGAATCAGAACTCTAATATAAATAAGAGTCAGAATGTGCATGCTCATCATCTCGGACAAGTGAAAGAATGGAGGTGTATTCATGCGTCTATTGAGGAACATGCGAGACACTTTCCTCTAATTGGACACTTCACTCAATGATGAGCCGATCCGAGGAAAGATCAATAATTATGTATCCTTTCACACCTCCAAGGTTTCCAAAAAATATACACTCAGTTCTCTGTGGATCAAGTGCCTTCCTCTTTTTCAGAGGGAATATAGGCCCATGCATGTGAACCAAAAATATGAAAGTGGGTCACTTTTGGTTTGAGGCTGCTCTAAGCCTTGTATGGGGTCTTATCCTTGACAGATCTATGGGGAGATATTTCTTGGATATAGGTTGCAAAATTAAGTGCTTATGCCCATAGTCTCTGTGGTAGTGACTTTTCATGTAGCATGGAAGATTCCATCTCCTTTAGAAATCTGTTTTTCCTCTCAACAACTATGTTTTTCTACGGAGTATAGGGAACTATGTGATGCAACTAAATATTTACCTCATGAAAAATATTCTAGATCTCATGACTGGCATACTTTGATTCTAGATCTCATGATTCGGAGGACTTTGATTTTCTTTCTTGACTGTGTCTCAAATAGGGCTTTGAAATATTTGAGGTGTTGAAAGACCTTTAATTTTTTCCTAAGAAAGTAAATCCATGTGAAACGTGAGAAATAATCAACAAAAATGAGAACAAACCTCACTTTTCTCATTGATGGATAATGAAAAAAACCCATGAGGTCACTATTCATCAGATCTAAAGGAGAGGGACCTCTCTGAGTCTTTCCTTTGTCGAATTTATCTTGAGGGTGTTTTCCAAGAAAACATATCTCAAATATTCCTTTGGAGAAATGGATGTTTGGTAGACCATCAACCAATGTTTTCTTGCTAATTTGTTGCATATATTTGAAATTCAAATGACCGACCTTTTTTGCCATATCCTACTACTTTCATCAACATGGGTAAGCAATAAAGCAAAATCTGGCTCAATAAATTTAGAAAATCTATACAATCTAGATTGATGATTTACCTCATCGGTAGCAACCCTGGAATTGGTTTACATTTCAGATATGTCCACTGGATGATATGAGTCCAACCATCCGTTGAAAGGTGTTATCAATTATGTGCATTGATCGTGGGGTATAAAACCACCCACGAGTTAACATAGTGGATCAAACTCATTCAAAGAGTAAGTTCCAACCTAAAAATGTTTCTGACATTTTGACATCTGATAAGCCCTTGGTTTGAGTGTTTGGTCATGTGAGAATAAGTTCCAGAGTTTAAGAGTTACAGGGATAATTTCTTGGTTGAAGACTAAAAGAGTAGTCATTGTCGACGAAGGTAGGAGTTGACGCATAGAATCTTGGTGCAAGGGTTATAATGCTCAGTCGTGTGAAGGAAAAAGAGGCTTAGCAAAAAAACATACATACAGGCTCAGATTCTTTGAAGTGGAGTTTAGCACCAAGCTAACAATAACTAAAGGTGCCAAAGCACATAGTTTCAGAACTTTGTTCATTAAGGATGTTTGGGCCCAAGAGAGTTTCGAAAGAGCTCATTAAAGAGTGTTGTACGAATTTTAATCATAACTATGCACCTATGGGTACATATGCCCCAAGGGGTCTCCATCAATTTTGATGGATACCCACTCGGGTGTCTTCGTTCCCACGAGTGAAAAGTTATGATTAAATATCTACATAGCTTCAATATTGAGCTACTCTTGATTCTTATATCAATCCCAATATCCCTTCTTAATATAAATTTGTTATGTTCTATTATCGCACCAATACTCACAGTTCTTATTATGTCTACATGACCATCGGATGTGACCCTACGCTTATTCACAATGCTTAAAGTATTGGCGCTCATCCACATGTGACTGTGTGTTGGAACTGTTGTCCTTATTAGATGTGGTGCCTTCCTAAAATGACACATACTTACTCCTTTCTCTTCCTGATCTAGTGGACAATAGAATCTTGTTCATTGATCAAATGAAATGATCAACGATATATGTTAAAATCCAACGAGTAAATGCTAGTCGTTGATGTCATAGTATTCTTCTAGACTATTGATTGTCCTTTTACATGAACTGCATGTAAGTTGTGGGTCAGCTAGATCATGTTGTCAACCTGACACCAATTATCACTAGACCACCGAGATGTTTTGAATTACCACACACTCCCAAGAACCAATATGGTATGATGTGTCAGTAACCATGTGGAACTGTTGACGTGGATCTGCCACATGTTGACGCTAACTAGTCTACCATGTGTCACCTCAATATTTGATTTTCACATGCCCCAAATGTTGAATGGAAATTGACATGTGTCACTTCCTTAATGGACCACATGTCACCCTCTGAGTTGTTGCATATGCGTGCTAAGGTATGTTGTATCGGACTATCAGACTTCTTCCTATGCTTTCTCTTTCCCTAGTTCGATCTGATATGTTAACTCTTCAGCACCTTCTCTGAGCTCCAACCTAAGGAAGGTCATTGTTCTTTCTTTCAAGATTCAATATTCACATTTGGTTCCTCATCCCAATGCCCAAATGCATAAAACATTAAGTCCAATATTCACACAACATGTGTATCGGACCCTTGGGTTGTAGTCTTTCAAGGCTTCATGCATACTTCCTATCTCGATCTGATGGTTATCGACTGACCCGATGGTTATCGGTTTATTGAAGAAAATATCGCTCTGATACCAATTGATCAATACCCTCTTTGGGGTCTCCCTTTCCACAAGTGAAGAGTTATGATTAAAAATACGTGAAACTTGAATATCAAGCTACTCTTGATTCTTATATTGGGCCCTATATCCCTTCTTAACATAACTTTGTTATGTTTTGTTATCACAGTGTTCCTCATGGTGCTTATTCCATCTACTTGACCATGGGATATGACCCTATTCTTATTCACAGTGGTTAAACTATGGGTGTTCATCCACATGTAATTGTCTATTGGAAACATCAACGTTATCAGATGTTAGAACTTCCTAAAATGACCTGGACTTACTCCCTTCTCATATCGATCCAGTGGAAAATAGAAACTCACATGTTCATCAAATGAAATTATCAATGATCTATGTTAAAACTCGGTGAGTAAATTCTAGTCATTGATATCATGGTCTTCTTATGGTTCGTTGAATTTCCTTTTACACGAACTCTGCACAAGTTGTAGGTCAACTGAAGCATGTCGCAAACCCGACATCAATCGTCATTGGACCACCAAAATGCTTAAAATTACCACACACTCCTAAGACCCAATCCATCATGACGTGTTAGTAACCATGTGGAACTATTGACATGGATCTACCACATGTCCATGCCGACTAGTCTTTAATGTGTTACCTCAATTTGTGATTTTCACATGCTCCAACTGCTAAATGGAAACTGACATGTGCCACTTCCTTAATGGTCCATGTGTCAACCTATGATTTGTTTCATATGCGTGATGATGTATGTCAATATTGAACTATCGAAATTCTTCCTATGCATGCTCTTTCCCTGGTTTGATTCGATATGTTAACTCTCGAGAACCTTCTCTGAGCTCTGATGTAAGGAAGTTCGTTGATATTTCTTTCAAGATTCAATATTCATCGTTGGTTCCTCATTCCAACACCCAAATGCATCAAAATTTACATCCAATATTCACACACCATGTGTATCATACCCTTGGGTTGTCATCTTTCAAGACTTCATGCATACTTCCTATCGTGATCCGATGGTGATTGCCCGATCAAGTTACAATTTAATATATTGGCTCATGTATTATGTCAAACACTAGACTATCAAAGCCTGTCCACTTAACTTGTATTACATGCTCCCGATATGATAAGAATCTACAATCAATATGGACCCCGATTAATATATGATGGCTTGGATCTAACTCTTCCTTTTCCACACAATTACTTGTCTCGTTACTACAATGAAAAATGGGAATCATTGATATTTTCACTTGATCAATGATCAATGGTCCTCATATCTCCTAACTAGTAAAGAGGGTTTCTATATCGTTCTATGAGGAATTCGATCTGTCGCAATCAAGTTTGTCTCTCCTACACACACACCATTTAGTTTATTCCAATCTAGACTGCAATCACAAATATCGATTAAACAAAAGATGCTTGATTTGACATTCACACAAAGAGCCCATAAAACACATAGATGATTATATTAATGAATCTGTATATTAATTGTGCAAGGCCTTCTCACCTTTCTCATCTGGTTTACATTAATTTGGCCTTCCTCTTTGACTTTGGTTGCACTCGACCTCTCTATCCTTTCTCTCTCCATTCTAATTCTAGTAGGCTTACAATTTAATTGTACAAAAGGATCCAAAACCAAAATTGGCTCAGAAACACAAAATACTCAAACAATCTCTAGGATCTCTTTAGATCCAAAACATCCTCTCTAGGATATCTAACTTACTCACTAACTCCCTCAAGCTCACTTACTCAAGCTCACTTACTCACTTACTCCCTAACTCACTCAAGCTCTCAAGGTCTACTTTAGATCTGATTACAATAATATTTCTCCACTAAAATTTGATCTTATACATCCTTCTAGAATAAAAACATAGGAAAATACAAAACTTAAGCTTAGGGAACTAACTCCCTTGCTAAGAAAAAAACCCTTAGGCCTAATCAAATAGGTTGATTTTTGAGGTAGGATTCCCCTCCATCAGACTCCCAAGGAACAAAAAGTGTTCATGATCTCTTGATCATGAGTTCCAATTGTTGAAGTATTTATGGATCCCAAACTTAATACTACTCATCGCTTGCCTCGTTGTCTTGTTGCATTGTTTCTTCCTGGAACTTTCCCTTTTCCCTGTTGATTTACATATTCTTTACTTTATCATGTCTTCTCTGAGACATCTTCACCATCAACATCCTCATTTCTTCAATCTCCATGTCTAGTCTATCCTCTAGATGATACATACTTCTGCAAAAATTTTGTTGAGATTTGTTGTTGTTGTTGTTGACTGGATGTTGCATGTCTTCTTAATCTAGGCTCCTAATATAAGGCACTCCAATCAGATCCCCAAAATAATATTGAATCAAATCTTTATATTTATCCTATTCAATGTTGCAACTAAGCATTTATGCACACTTTGTACCTGCAACTATAATGCAGTCCTCTTTATCAATCCTTGGATTGATCAACCAATCGTCCAAGATATTCAATTCTCCCTCAAAATCAGTAAGGACTATATCATAGTTATTTCCTTTAAATTCTTCTTTGTTGTATGAAACAACAAGTTCTTGCAACTACTCTTCCATATCTGCATCACTTAATAAAATGTCATCTAGCTATTGATCATTGTCTTGAGAAAATATTGTCTCCTCCCTCTCTATGACATAATTATGAATTTGTTTGCCTTCTCTTTCTTCAGTTCTTGAAACCATACACAAAATATCAAATTTAAAAACATGAGGCTCCTTAGCCTCATTTTCTTCCTCTATCAACACATCCCCATGTTGATCTAAACTCCCCAAATAGTTCATGAGACTCTCAATGGGTCTCTCTTCTTCCTCATCCTCTCCAAGATACCTACTTGCTCTAGTTTAGAAAAGTGAACTTATGTTAGTGACCTATGTCTGAACTCAACTCCTCTGAGTTTCTCTTTCTTCATTAAAGCACTCAACATGTTCCTCAAAATCCTAAAGTTTCTCCTTACCTTCCTTGTGA
Source organism: Picea engelmannii (assembly GCA_009831015.1). Lineage (NCBI taxonomy): Eukaryota > Viridiplantae > Streptophyta > Pinopsida > Pinales > Pinaceae > Picea > Picea engelmannii. The sequence goes on along the minus strand of ML777394.1, from coordinate 118,099 downwards.
ATAATTTCATCATATGCCACTTGACTTTCTTCTTTATATTCTATCCCTTTCTCTGGTTTTCCTCTATATTCCTCTATAGCAGTTTTCCAACATAACTAAGTTGTACTCTTAGCGCATCCAATCCTCTATCAAGATCCTCCTGACTCATCCTCTTTATTACTTTTTCCTTTTCATATTCCTTTTCTCTATTGTGTCTTATTCAATAACCTTCATAATGACCATCATTAGTCATTTTCATCTCCCTTATTTTTTAATGTATCCTATTCCACTGTGAGCTACATGAATCCTTTGTAGAAAATCTCATCATCTTCTACCTAATACCTCTCCAAGCTTCCTCCTAAGCTGTGGCATTTTGGTATCACTTGTTCTCTCCTAGAACCCTCAAGAACTCCTCTGCCCCTCTTTGGATTTTGTACTTTTTCTCACACTCTCTCTAGAGAAAATCAATTGTCCTCCTCATACCCAATCCTTAGCTAGAACAAGTTCCTAGCCACAATTTCCAAGAACTTCATTTATTCTCTGTTATAGTTCTCCTATTATAACCATTCCCGACACTGCTACCTATAATCAACCACTTCAAATTAGTTGAAAAAAAATACCAATTACCTACAAGATCTATGTGATTATCTTGTCCAATTCCTTTCACTTGAATGGAAAACTCCATGTCACAATGCCTTTGTTATTTTCTCATGCACTCCTTTGCATGGGCTTCCCTCTGAATCAATTAAATTTGTTTGTTGGCTGCAATATTCAAACTTCACTATTCTTATTGAATTCCCCCAAGAGAAAATATCGCTAGCATACCAATTGATCAATACCCCCTCATAGATATCCCTTCCCATAGGTGCAGAGTTATGATTAAAACTTTTGTAGCTTGAATATCAGGATGCTTGCGATTCTTATATCGGACCCAGTATCCCTTCTTAACATAACTCTATTATGTTATATTATCACACTAGTGCTCATGGTTCTTATTTCGTCTATCCGACCATGGGATATGACCCTGCGCCTATTCACATTTCTTAAACTATGGGTGCTCATCCACATGTGAGTGTGCATCATAACTGTCAGCCTTATTGAATGTGAGACCTTCCCAAAACGATGTGTTCTTAATCCCTTCTTGTCCAAATCCGATGGATGATATAATATCTTTCGTTGAAAAAATCTAAATGATCAATGATCTATGTTAAAACACAATGAGTAAATGCTAGTCGTTGATCTTGCAGTATTCTTATGGACCGTCGATTGCCCTTTTACATGAAATCCACACAAGTTGTGGGTCAGTTGAATCCTATCGTCAACCTAATGTCAATCGTCATCGGAAGACTTAAATGTTTGGAATTATCACACATTCCCAAGACCCAATATGGTATCATGTGTTAGTAACCATGTGGAACTATTGATGTGGTTCTACCATGTGTCGACGATGACTAGTCTGGCACATGTCACCTCAATATGTGATTTTCACATGCTCTAACTATTGAATGGATAATGACACATGTCACTTACTTAAGGGGACATGTGCCACCCTTTGAGTGGTTGCATACATGTGTTGACGCATGTCAGTATCAGACTATTGGAATCTTTCCTACACTCTCTCTTTCCCTTGCCTGATTCGATATGTTAAGTTCCGAGCACCTTCTCTAAGCTCCGACACAAGGATGGTTTTTGGTATTATTTTCAAGATTCAATATTCACTATTGGTTCCTCACCCTAATTCCCAAATGCATCATAATTTGTGTCCAATATTCACACACCACATGTATCATACCCTCAAGTTGTTAACTTTCAAGGCTTCATGGATTCTTCCTATCCCAATCCGATGGTTATTGGCCGATACAGTTACAAGTTAATATACTGGTTGGTTTGGTCTATCAAACACTTGACTGTCATATTTTATCCACTTAAATTACATCACATGCTCCCTATCTGATAAGGATCTACGTTCACTATGGATCCTGATTTAGATTTGATGGTTGAGATCTAACTTTTCCTTCTCAAATCTCTTTAGATCCTCAAACAATCTCTAGGATCTCTTTAGATCCACAAAATCATCTCTAAGATATCTAAATTACTCCTAGGATCTCTCTAACTCACTTGAGCTCTCAAGATATTATTTATATCTCATCACAATCACATTTGTCAACCAAAATTTGATCCTATACATCTTTCTAGAATAAAAACATACGAAAATATAAAATTCAATCTTAGGGAACCAACTCCCTTCGTAATCAAAGAGCCCCTATGCTTAATCAAATATGTTTATTTTGGAGGAAGGATGCTCCTGCATCATTCTAGGGAAGGGATTCATCTATTAGGATGAATGTTGTGAAAAACTATTCACTTACATGAACCCAATCTACTATCTACCTCATGAGTTCATCTTGAATGTACGATCTCCTTGAGACCATATCCATTATATGGATGAACAGGTGGACCCATTGGGTAGAAGGGATATTCTAATTTGTCCAATGTCATTCACAGTAGAGAATGTGATCATGGGGATCTTCAGTACCCTTATATTGATTGGCTTTCTCAATGTCATAAATGGGCAGGAATCTTACCTTTATAAATTCAACCACTTGTTCCTAGTCTTGTATATTTTTGTGATATGTCACCCAACAATGCGTAGGTCTTCCTCGTACTACAACATCCATGGAATGAACCCTTTAGTCTTATGGAATAGTTTTCTCCATTTTTACTAAGAATGATTCTACCAACTTCTTCCCATCAAACCTCAAGGTATCACATAATTTAGTGCCAATCCATCACAATTCTTTCATTATCTATGCACATATCTATGTAGAGATCTTAGACAACTTATGTTTCCACCTAGCCATGGAATCCTATGAATCAATATCATATAACCTCGTACTTCTCCAAATTATCTCCCCATCCATTGTGGGATTGATATAATCTTCCCTGCACTTGGTGATATGGTAGATATTTTTAATAAAAGATCTCTTTTCATCCTCATCAACGGGCTTGTTGTATATGTCACCTTCATTCACATCTAATGGGACAATCATTCATAGGGTGTCCATCTCAAATGACATCGATATCTTATTCAAATTCAAAACAACATTGTTGTCAAAGGCCTAATTAATTGCAAGTAGGGTAGGGTAGGGATATGGGTCATCCATGATATCGATGACTTCAAAATATGTCTTTGTCTTCACTCCTTCTATGTTCCATTCAACCTTCTCTAGCTAGTTGTTAGGGACCTAACCCCTCACGTAGGTAGAGAAATATATTTCCATGTAATAAAGGCCAATATTAATAAGGCCTAGCAATAAGGAAGAATAAGTCAAATGTAAGAAGACCTTAAAGAAGCTTCCACTTCTAGAAGGATCTTCCTCTAGATTGTTCTTTTGGATAAACATATTTAGTAAAAATAGGAGTAGAGGTTATGAGAATTTTTGTATTGGATATTATTGTAATAGAGCTCTTCTCTGATGGAGGTTTCCCCCTCGAAGAGGCAAGTGAACATTTCTCTCAGTAATCAAGTTTCTCTTTCTGGTGTTATTATGGTATTATTATGGTATTATTGAGGTGTTGTTCTGGTTATATATTTTTTTATCTGCCATTTATAGCTAATTATTTATATTTTGCATACTATTTTATATCTAGAATATTACAAGTGGTATCCGAGCACCTTCCTCGGCATAAAATTGAGGGTAAATTTTTTTTCCAGGGTAGAGACGTATTATGGCGTCTTAAAGCTACAAGGATCTGTCGTTATGTGCATAAACCCATGGTCGTGGATTCATAAACACAGGAAATACAAGTTGTACTTAAGTGCACATATGATGGCCACCCTTGTAAGCCCTGTTGGTACCCCTTAGAGTGGTAGCACATGTATAAGGATTGACCTAGATCTCCTGAAGCCCTCCATAGTTAAACTGATCAGTCTCCTGACTATTATAGTGCCATCAAGAAAATCACTCGGGAAGATAATCTCTAGCGCCTGGGTAGTTAGGTAGTATGACTAAGGGCATGGTCTAGCCTCCTTAGTCGGTGTCCTGAGATATTGGGCTGAGTACTACTATTGGAGCCTGTACGTATATCAGAGAGCTATAAAACATGGCAAAACCTTTTTTGTATAACCCTTGAATAACCTAACCCTTGGGTGGAAACAAAAGAAGAACAAACAAGATCTATTGTCATGCAACTATGTCTCCTTCATTCGGGTTCCGAAATTACTACACATTTCTTCCTATTAAGAATTTGGGCATTTCATCTGTAATGTCCCCACTTTGGGACATCATCACAGGGCAGAGATTTATGATGAACAGAGTAGCCAGATGGATGCTAGAGCAAGTACAGGGGTATTTGAGAGGCACTGTGGGCTCCAGTTTGCATTGATGATCATATTCCATCATTATGAGCCATTCCGCACAGTTTGGCTTTGGTTTCATTGCATTCTGACGATTTCCATGATTTTGACTATTTTGAGCTATAAGTCAATGGAATTCACTAAAGAGGTCATTTTGGGCACATTACTTGGAGGAACCTCTCAGTGTAATAGCTCATTGGAATCAGGAGGAGAAAAACTACAGGATGGGATGTCTAGAAGTGACTTTTAGTGGCCAGGGAAGCCACAAGGAGAGATAAGGAGCTTTTCAAAGGTAAAGAGGTTAATTAATTAATTGAAGTGATTTAATTAATTAATTAAATATTAATAAAATGAAAGTCACTTTGGAGGGAAAAGGTGAGCCAAAAAGTATAAAGGAAAGGAAAGGGCCTCTTCTAGTTCATTCATGTATGTTTATCTTTTGATTTATGGCTTCTAGCTAGTGAGCCCAACATTAGGGGTTTTGAGGGTTTTGACTTAACAAACCCTAGAGGACGATTCGATGGTGAAATATTCCACCTAGATTGTCCCAAGCTTGGTCTCGGAGATGCAATACTCTCCCACACCATTCTATCTCAGTACTATATCAGTGTAGGAGGGTTCTACACAGCCACAGGCACAGGAAGAGGAGGAGGGTGCACCATTAGGGGTTTCCAGCAAAGGGGGCACACCATCTTTGGAGAGAGATTCGTTGTAGGAGATTGGCAAGGCCGTTGAGGATTCTATCACTTGGGTTTTCATTACAGGGCCCTGGACATCAGATCTAGTGCTTTCTAAGATAGTTTTATGGCTCAGATTATTTCTTGAGTAGTGGGGCGAATTGAAGAGAACGAGGGCATTTTTGAGATTCAGATCTAGTCTGTTTGGAGGGGTTACACTTCAGATCTGACCCTGAGACTTCACCTAGTGACTTGCAGTGTTCCGATCTATATTTCTGGAGAGTTTCAGAGCATTTGGAGGCCTCCTTCAGCAGGGACGAATTATCCAGGGCTTCAGTCACCTAGTGGGGCGCACCATTCAGTGGGGGATTTCAGATCTACAAAGATTGAGAGGGATCTTGGAGATTCGAGCACCTGGGTTGTTATTACCATCACCTGATATATCAGTTGGCATATTTCTTAAGGTGATTGGACACTTTTGGCAGCAGGGCCGAGTTATTGAGGGTTTCAGCCTTCTATTGGAGCGTGGCATTCAGATCTGCTTGTATTGATCTTCATTTCTTATTCAGCCTTTGGAGGCATCTTTTGTATTAGCAGGAGCATTTTGTAGCAACTCTTATCTATTGTCTATATTCTTGGCCATCTGTTGAGCATTCCAGATCGACATCTTCATTGTAGGAGGTTTCTCTATTTTATGAAGAAAGAAGAATTGAGATATTTTGGCTTGTCTATCTTATTGCATATGGTTGAGGTATGTTCCATGGTTATCTCTTTCTGTTATTTGTTGCATACACACATATAAACAAATCTAAAAAGTAGATCAACAAAGTGTTTGAAAAAATACCACAACTAGGAAAAAGATTTTAAATAGACACGAAAATAGTGATGGTCCTTCCATAATGGCTTGGGATCATTACAGTGGTATTAGAGCTTAAATCCTGCAAACCTAGGGGGTCTTCCATAGGGATACATGGATAGTTGGAAAGAAGTGGATAAGATAGCCTTTGAGATACCATGGTTGGAGATCATGTATGACGGCCTTAGCAAGGAAACTAAGGCTACAATAACCTTCCTACAATATTCATACTTTAGAAATCCCCATTGGAGAAAATGGGATATTTTACAGGGGATGATCATAGCAGGTGAAAAGAAAAAAGAAGCATCTATATGGTGGGAAGAACAGAGAAACCCCATGCCCAATAGGAGCATGCAACATTGCCACAGTTGCAAGGGGTCGTGGGAACTAGATCATAGGTGCAGGGGTAAAGATCAGGAGCGCATTATTGAGGCATGTCACGACAGTGAGGGTGAGGTGTGTGAGGATGGAGCAATAGATGTGGATTTAGAGCAGTCATATGATGACAATGACTCTTGCACAGAGGCTAGTGATAGTGACTCTACCTCAAAGGATAGTGATGATGACTCTTGCATAGAGTCTAGTGATGCTTGCACGCTTGAGGAGGAGGATGACCCTTGTTTAGTGGATAGGCAACTGGATGGACAGGACGATAGCCCCAGTGTCTCAGCAGACATGTCACATACCATTGATGACCTTACACCTCAGCAGAGTGGTGACACTAGTGAGGAGTCACATGTGTTGGAACCTAGAGATGATGAGCTTCCTATGGGGGCCATGACACATCTAACACCTGTTCAGACACCCATGATAGCCTCGCCAGATGAGGAGATCAGTGGCACGTCGGGTATGATGGATGAGCCTATTGTGAGGGATGCACACCATGGACAGGTAGACCCACAGATCCAGGAGGTGGTACAAGACATACATGTAGTTGACCCCACACATATAGGTCAGTCAGAGGAGATGGAGTCACAACTATTGGAGACTCCAGTGGTTGAGTAGATGGTAGAGGTTGACAGGTGGATGGAGCACTTGCTTCCAAGATCGAACTGTATGGATGAGGATGCACTCTTTGGTAGTCAGGATGATGATAGCATGTGTCTGGATACAACTATATGGCATCTAGGCACATATGATAGTAGCAGGTTGAGTGCACAGGAGGATACAACTGCTCATACAAGATACAATGTGAGTCAGGGGGAGATGGCATCTAGTGATGGGATGCAGTGGCATACAGGAGTACCTAGTGGTGCACAGGAGGATACAAATGCTCATACATGATACAGTGTGAGTCAGGGGGAGATGGCATCTAGTGATGGGATGCAGTGGCATATAGGAGTACTTAGTGGCACAGTAGATAGCAGGCAGTTCATCACTTTATCTTCTGCAAAGAGTGTTGGCACTAGTAGTGAGAGGCATGAGGGTGTACCCCAGCATGACTATGATCAGGAGTCACACCACTTAGCAGCACAATTGGGAGTTAGTGAGGCTACGATCAGGGCATCCACTAGACATATTGATGACATGCATGCAGTGATGGCACATTATGGTTGGAGAGCATCAGTGGCATAGGGTAGCTCAGATGGAGGATTTTCCATGGATTATTTTCACACTCTCCGAGAGAGAGTGTCTATGATGAGTACTGACTACCAACAGTTGTTGACAGACAGAGACTACCTACTGGGGATTGGCGAGTTGTATCATAGGGCCCTAAGGGGGTAGGAGTTGGAGGTAGACCAACTCACTCGGGAGTTGGAGAGCACTCGAGGATTCTTGAGAGGCACACAAGTCACCCTTCAAGAATCAAAGTCTATATCAAATGGGTCTCTTGAGGAGATTTGTCAGAAATCCACTTCATCTGTCTTAGTGGACAGTCAAATGTATCATTCAGTCACATTGACAAAGGATGTTGATGATCTAGAAGAGGAGCACCAGTTGATGGGGGACACTTCCATTTGTGTCTTGGGAGTGGTTGATATCCATATAGAGATTGATCCAGTCGTACGCATAGGATTTGTGATGCAGCATGAGTTAGTGGGAGATGACATGAGTATGCCAGAGCATACCATGATGAGTGATAGCTCACAGAGAGATGTCGAGGTGTATGGTGGCATTCAGAGGGGTATAGTGCCTTGCAGGAAGGAGACACACTCAGGGGAGTATGTACATGTATCTCCTTTGCAGCAGCACATAGTTGTGGGAGATCACCTTCACCATTTCAGCAGTTGCATGGTAGATGAGAGATGGAGGTTGGTTGACCAGCAGTTGGAGGGGTTACTTCTGGTTGTACTGGATGGTTGGGACTCGGTGATGACCACAAGAGAGYATATTTCATGGATATCGATGGACGATCTTCTRGTCGAATCATTGGGATTGACCAAAGTATGTGACACCTCCCAGTCCTACAGTCAGCTGCAAATGTTTCTATTAGCCTGTCCTGACACTTTTATCATAGACAATAGCATGAGGAGGGATAGGCCATGGTTGGGGGCATGGAGAGTGAGTAGGCCAATACTATATGACAAGAGTACTTTTACGGCATACAGCAGGTCAGAGGTGGACTGTGTTAGATAGACAGTTGAGACTTGGTGTGTGATGGTGAGAATTATAGACCCGGTGATGACATATGAGCGTTGTGGGCTTCCGACAATGATCAGCCCAACACAGGAGCAACTAGCAGAGATTGGAAGTGATAAACTTCCAAGTTTGCCATGGGATCCAGGAGTTCACTTGGTTAGCAGGATGTTTCACTACATGACGACCCATGTGGCACCAGAGAGCCACACACTCCACCTTGGGTTGGTTTAGAGTGGGCCGGTAGGTACCTATCCTATGGGGTGAGACCTTTTCTTCCTCTTGATCATCATGATAGGGCATGGAGACGTTTGGACAGGTACTTCTTCTACAAAGGTGTCTATTCCGATACAATTTCTGGGTAGCAGGTTCAGTGGTCACAGGTATTTCATCTTGAGGATCTCGACGAGGAGGATCCTGTATGTATGCAGGGGATAGACAATTGTGGATAGATTAGTGCAGTGTCAGCAGGAGGATCATCAACAAAGGTTAGCATGGGACCCAAGGATTGCAGGATTGAGCAGTTCATTGACCGATAGGGGAGAGTGGACCATTGCAGGGGAAAGTTATTCTAACTTTCCATTTAGCACAGTGCTTGAGGGTGCCTCACGGAGATCTTGCAGTACCTCATTCCGGCATCATCATGTGCAGTTGATGGAGACCGTGTCGGTCTTGGTAGAGATTTGGAGGATGGACTCATTCCTATATGAGGCCATGGTTCAGGTGCAAGAGGTTCACAGGGTTGATATCTTCTAGGACTGTTCTTCACAGAGTATTGTAGTTCACTTCCTGATATGGGATCCAGGGGGTGGAGTGTGCTATTGTTCATCGTTGGATGGGTTTTACTATGTATCCCACAAGTGGACATGGGATCCTGGTATTTTACTTTGGGGGATTTGGGTATTACTTGAGGACAAGCAATTTTCTAGTAGGGAGGACTTTAATGTCCCCACTTTGAGACATCATCACAGGGCAGAGATTTATGATGACCAGAATAGCCAAATGGATGCTAGAGTGAGTACAGGGGTATTTGAGAGGCATTGTGGGGTCCAGTTTGCATTGATGATCATATTCCATCATTATGAGCCATTCTGCATAGGTTGGCTTTGGTATCATTGCATTCTGACGATTTCCATGATTTTGACTATTTTGAGCTATAAGTCAATGGAATTCACTGAAGAGGTCATTTTGGGCACATTACTTGGAGGAACCTCTCAGTGTAATAGCTCATTGGAATCGAGAGGAGAAACACTATAGGATGGGATGGCTAGAAGTGACTTTTAGTGGCCAGGGAAGCGACAAGGAGAGATAAGGAGCTTTTCAAAGGTAAAAAGGTTAATTAATTAATTAAAGTGATTTAATTAATTAATTAAATATTAATAAAACGAAAGTCACTTTGAAGGGAAAAGGTGAGCCAAAAAGTATAAAGGAAAGGCAAGGGCCTCTTCTCATTCATTCATGTATATTTATCTATTGATTTCTGGCTTCTAGCTAGTGAGCCCAACATTGGGGGTTTTGAGGGTTTTGACTTAACAAACCCTAGAGGATGATTTGGTGGTGAACGATTCCACCTAGATTGTCCCAAGATTGGTCTCGAAGATGCAATACTCTCCCAAACCATTCTAGCTTGGTTCTACATCAGTGCAGGAGGGTTTTACACAGCCACAGCCACAGGAAGAGGAGGAGGGCGCACCATTGGGGGTTTCCAGCAAAGGGGGCGCACCATCTTTGGAGAGAGATTCGTTGTAGGAGATTGGTAGGGTCGTTGAGGATTCTATCACTTGGGTTTTCATTACAGTGCCTTGGACATCAGGTTGAGTGCTTTCTGATATAGTTTTATGGCTTGGATTATTTCTTGAGCAGTGGGGCAAATTGAAGAGAAGGAGGGCGTTTTTGAGATCCAGATCTAGTCCGTTTGGAGGGGTTACACTTCAGATCTGACCCCGAGACTTCACCTAGTGACTTGCAATGTCCCGATCTATATTTCTGGAGAGTTTCAGAGCATTTGGAGGCCTCCTTTAGTAGGGTCAAATTATTTAGGGCTTCAGTCACCCAGTGGGGTGCACCATTCAGTGGGGGATTTCATATCTACAGAAATTGAGATGGATCTTAGAGATTCGGGCACCTGGGTTGTTCTTACCATCACCCGATCTATCATTTGGCATATTTCTTAGGGTGATTAGAAACTTTTGGCAGCAGGGCCGAGTCATTGAGGGTTTCAACCTTCTATTGGAGCGTGGCATTCTTCATCTGGAGAGTTTGGCATTCAGATTTGCTTGTATTGATCTTCATTTATTATTAAGCCTTTGGAGGCATCTTTTGTATTAGCGGGAGAATTTTGTAGCAGCTCTTATCTATTGTCTATCTTCTTGGCCATCTGTTGAGCATTCCAGATCGACATCTTCATTGTAGTAGGTTTCTCTATTTTATGAATAAAGAAGAAT
>ML777394.1:66924-106846 GCA_009831015.1 Picea engelmannii | reverse complement strand
GATTTTTTTTTTAAAAAGACACCAAAACAGTGATGATCCTTGAATAATGGCTTGGGATCATTACATTGTCACTGTATTATTCTTCATATTTGAGTATAACTCCGTAGGAGTAAAAAAAAAAAAAGAAAAAAAAAGTCTAGATCCTATTGGTACCATTATTTGATACCTATCCCATTGGATTCCTCTCTTCTCCCTTATCACATTCATACCTATCATTTTCCAACAAAAAACAATTTCTCATGGACCTTACCCCCCTCCAGCACCCTTATTTTGGATTTACCCCATTAGATTCCCCTCATCGCCCTGATCGTTGTGATACACTTCACCCATAACCCATTTTCTATGTGGTCCCACTTGCCCCTTGTGATTTTCCCTCTTCATCATGGCCCACACTTGTAGCCAAGAATTGGAAGCTCTCTTCAATTCCTTGTACTCTAATTTCACAGAAACCCAACAAGAAGTGAGATAAATCAGTGCCAATGTTGCCACCATCAATAAAAACATGTATTCCTCCATAGACACCAAAATGGAGGACATCAAACATGACCTCACTACCCAACTTGAATCCTTCAATACCCATTTTTCCTCCTTCACTACGATGATATGCACCAAGTTGCATATCCCTACATATCTTTCCTCTTCTGACCCACCTTTTCTACTTGAAGGTGAAACTTCCTCTCATTCCCATAAATTTCAACCCCATCACTTTCGGTGTGACCTACGCCTTCCATGTGTGGATGTGACCAAATTTGATGGATCAGATCCCACTGGCTGTGTAAATCAAATGGAATATTATTTCTCTTTGTATGGTATTACAGATGAGTTGGCCAAACTTTGGTATGATGTTCTCCATCTAGATCAAGAACATTGGCAATGGATAAAAAATTCTCGCCAAGGATATGTGGCTTGGACACAATTTGTGGCAAATATTTATGAAAACTTTGACAGTGACACCAACCATTTAGTCTGTTTGACAAAGTTGAAACAATCTGGCATAGTGGAAGACTTCATATATTCTTTTGAGTGATTGGATTTCCATATAGAGGGAGTGTCTGATGCTTTTTTCCATGATTTTTTATCAGTGGCCTAAAGGATGAGATGTGTGGCCATGTCCTCATGGATCGGCCTTAGAGTTGGGTGGGCATTAATAAAAGAGATAAGGAAGCACAACATGTTGTCTCTTATCAAAACCAAAAACCCTCCTTTATTCCTCTCACTAAACCATACACTCCCACTCCTCCTACTACTCCACTAAAGATCCAAAAATTGACCAACACAGAAATGGTTGAACGCCAAATCAAAGGCCTTTGTTATAATTGTGATGACTTTCCTGGGGACAAGTGTAAGAAAAAAATATTTTTATGGACATCTCATAGGATGTTTCAGAAGACGATGTTGAGGCTCCCCTTATGGCTGTGTCACCTGAACACACTGACCAAACTCCTCCCTCTGACCATCCCAATGTCGAACCGGTCATTTACCTGAATGCTCTCACTAGTTTCTCTTCTCCCCAAACCCTCAATATGATTGGTTACCTTAAGCATAGGAAGTTCATCATTCTTTTTGATAGTGTAAGCACCCATAATTTTATTCATCACTGCATTTCCCAAGAAACTAATTACTATATCCATGCAGTCAATAATTTTCAAATCATGATTGCCAATGGTGGGTGTTGCGAAAATGTGTGTCTCCAAATTGGTCAGTACCACATGAAATACCATATGTTTGCTATCGACATGGGTGGTTGTGACATTGTGTTGGGTGAAGAATGGCTAAGGACTTTAGGTCCCGTTCTCATGGATTTTAAGGAATTAACCATGAAATTCGACAAGGAGGGACAAAAATATAAGTTCCAAGGCATCACCGTCAATTCCCTGGAGTTAATCAGTTCCCATCACAAGGAAAAGCTTCTTAAAAACGGTTATTCTGGAATTATTGTACAAATCCATGCCATTCAAGCCACTGAGACACCCTTTGTGTCGCATGACCTCCAATTTATCCTCTCTAAACATAAAGTTGTCTTTTCCACTCCTCAGGGACTCCCTCCTTCCTGTGGTGTTCATGATCATTCCATTCCCCTTGTCCCTGACAACCTTCATTCCAATATCTGTCCCTATCGTCATCCCTTTTCCCAAAAAAATGAAATTGATATTTTTTTTCAAGAATTTCTCAATGCAGGTGTTATCCATCCTAGTATGAGCCCCTACTCTTCTCTTTTGGTCATGTTCCTTAATAAAAAAAAATCTTGGTGCATGTGTCCTGACTTCCATACCCTTAACAAACTCACCATTAAAGAAAATTTCCCATTCCTATCATTGATGACCTATTGGATGAATTGAGTGGTGCCCAGTTATTTACTAGACTTGATCTTCATTTTGGATAACACCAGATACGTATGAACGAGGAACACATTCCTAAGACTTAATTTCAAACTCATGAAGGCCACTATGAGTTTTTTATCATGCCCTTTGGCTTGTGTAATTCTTCGTCCACTTTCCAAAGCCTCATGAATAATGTCTTTCGTCCCTTTCTTCATCATTTTTTCTTAGTTTTCTTTGATGATATCCTCATCTATAGTAAAACATATACAACCCATCTTTCTCATGTGGATCGAGTTCTCCATATACTCTCTCGGCACCAACATTTCCTCAAACAATATAAATGTGCTTTTGGCACCTTGGAAGTCGAGTACTTGGGTCATCTTCTTGGTAAGGCTAGTGTCAAGGTGGATCCTAAAAGGATTGAATCTATGTAGGATTGGCCTCACCCAAAGACTCTCAAAATCTTGTGTGGATTTCTAGGTTTAACAGGTTATTATCCCAAGTTTGTTAAGAAATATGGAAAGATTGCAGCCCCTCTCACTGCTCTCCTTAAAAATAATTCTTTCACTTGGACTCTCGCAGCTGCTCAGGCCTTTCAAACCTTGAAGACGACCATGTGCACCACTCCAGTCCCAACACTTCCTGATTTCAAAAATACCTTTTTCTGGAATGTGATGCTTCTAGGAAAGGAATTGGAGCAGTCCTTATGCAAAAGGGCCGACCTTTGGCCTTTACCAGCAAACAACTATCTGAGAAAAATTTGGGAAAATAAATCTATGAAAATGAAATGGTGGCTATTTTGCATGCAGTGGATCTTTGGAGCCTTTATCTATTGGGAAAACTCTTCCAAATTAAGACAGATCATCAAAGCCTCAAGTATTTTCTGGAACAACGCCTTTCCTCCCAAGAGAAACAAAAATGGGTGACTAATATATTTGGATATGATTATGAGATCATTTACAAGAAAGGAAAATACAATGTGGTTGTTGATGCACTTTCCAGAAAATATGAATATGAAGGGTCCCTTTTTTCCCTCTCCTTGATTGTACCAGATTGGCTCCAAGTTGTTCATCGAGAATGTCTACACTATCCCAAAAATTTTCATCTGATACAAAAATTGCAGGCCAATTCTCTTGTTTCCCCATGGTACTCTTGGCACAATGATGAGCTTCAATACAAATTCCATTTGTATTTAAGTAAACAATCAAAACTTAAATCCATGGTACTTTCTGAGCTTCATGCTACACCCACCGCTGGGCACTCAGGGTTTACCAAAACCTATGATCGGGTCAAACGTTCTTTTTTCTGGGATGGTGTGAAATAGGACATTCACAATTTTGTGGTGGAATGTGATGTTTGTCAACACAACAAGGGAAAAATAGTCAAATCTCCTAGCACACTACAACTGCTTACGATTCCACTATCTATTTGGAGGGATATGTCTATGGATTTTATTGTAGGATTACCTAAATCGGGCAATAAATCATTCATCATGGTGGTAGTTTATCATTTTTCCAAGTATGCTCATTTATGTGTTATTTAAAACCCATTTACAACCTCCACTGTGGCTCAAAGTTTCATGGACCAGGTCTTCAAGCTTCATGGCATGCCTCATTATATTGTTTCTGATCACAACCCCACTTTTACCAACAATTTTTGGAAATAAGTGTTCAAGATACAGGGCACCCAATTGCATCTTAGCACAACTTATCATCCCCAGACTGATGTTCAAACTGAAGTTGTCAACAAGTGTTTGGAAACATATTTTAGGTGTTTTGTGTCAGAACAGAAAAATCATTGGAATCAATGGTTACCACTAGCTAAATGGTGGTACAACACTTCTTACCATACAACTACCCACATGACTCTTTTTGAAGCAATATATGGACAAAATCCACCTTCATTTCTCTCATACTTTCCAGGTGTCTCGAAGGTCCAGGTGGTTGACCAAACACTTAGAGTTTGAGAGGCTATTATGTGCATACTCAAAGATAATTTGATCATAGCCTAGAATCACATGAAGAAATAGGAAAATCAAGGTCTGTCTGAACATCAATTTGCAGGAGGAGATCAATTATTTCTTCGACTGCAACCTTATAAGAAAAATTCCCTCAAGGCTGACAATTTTTAGAAACTGGTGCCAAAAGTTTATGGTCCTTATACCATTCTGAAGCATGTGGTACAATTGGCCTATTAGTTAGATTTTCCCGATCATTTTAAGCTCCATCATGTTTTTCATGTTTCCTGCTTAAATAAGGTGATTGGAACTAAGTGCCAGACTCAAACCAACCTTCCTGAGTTGGATGAAGAAGGATCAATTTGGCTAAAACCATAAGGGTTTTTGAAGTAGCGTGAGCGTCGTCTATGTCAACACAACATCAAGGAAGTGTTATTCCAATGGAAATATACAACTCCAACAGATGCCACTTGGGAACCAACTACCATTCTGCAACAATTTCCTCATCTCAAGCCTTGAGGACAAGGTTTTTTTTTAAGGGCGAGGACATGTTAGGGACCTAACCCCTCACGTAGGTAGTATAATATATTTTCATGTAATAAAGGCCAATATTAATAAGGCCTAGAAATAAGTAAGACCAATTCAAATGTAAGAATACCTAATAGAAGCTTTCACTTCTAGAAGGATCTTCCTCTAGATTGTTCTTTTGGATAGACATATTTAGTATAAATAGGAGTAGAGGGTATGGGAATTTTTTTCTTGGATATTATTGTAATAGATCTCTTCTCTTCTGGAGGTTTCCCCCTCGAAGAGGCAAGTGAACATTTCTCTCAATAATCAAAGTGTTATTTCTGGTGTTATTGTGGTATTATTGAGGTGTTTTTATGGTTATATCATTGTTTATCTGCCATTTCTAGCTAATTATTTATGTTATGCATACTATTTTATATATGGAATATTAGACTAGGCTATATGATAGATTCTATATTGATTCATCAACCAAATATGAATGGGAGACCACAGCAAGTTTGGTTTACCCATCAACTCGTAGGATTTATTATGAAAGATGTTCATGTCAGATCCCAAATCCAACATGGTACCATCAATTTCATAGCTTATGAGTTCAACCATTATCTTGAACTCTCTTCCTGTGAAATTGTTTTTATTGACTTGGAACACATCCCTTTCTAGTAGGGGGGATGATATAGCTCTATATGTTCCTTCTTCCCCCATGTAGGTTTCTAATATATGCTCCAATTTTCTCGCAGCATTAGGATCAGTTAACAACTTCAAACAACATCAAAATAAGTTACTTAATTGGTCTTTGTTTTTTACTTAATGACCCATTCCACACAATGCTTCTTCTTACATAGTGCACTTTAATTATTCCCATAGATGCTCCTCTATTTCCCTCTATTGATATCATCATAAGTCTTCTTTCTTGCAAGCTTGTTCCAGTGACCTTTGTGTTGTGCATTGTATACCCTCGCGTAAACGAGATTCCTTCAATAACCTCTATTTGGCATGCTATAATTACTTACAGGCTCGAGCCTTAGATATGGGGAAGAAACCCCACAGTGAATGATTCTCTATGTTGAACATCCTAGATTTGGAACGTCATCCCTTCTAACAATATCTCGAAGCATCGATAATAGTCCCACACGGTTTCTCCCCATTGCTACTCTATCTACTTAATCTCCATAATGAATTGAGATTCTAACTTAGGTTTTTGGAACTACTTAAGAAAATCTCTCTTAATTTCTATCAGGGACCTCATATGTCCCAATAACATAGTGGCCTTGTACTTCATGTACCATGTCATGGATCTATCCCTCAAATTGGTCTCCAACTATGCAATCTTTGATGCTTCATCTCTGATCCTCTTCACAAACCATATAAAATCACATGTAATCCAATGCTGCTCTACATCGTCCTTATCCATCCCATGGAACATAGGTAGCCTTAGAGTAGTATCTTGATTCTCCATCCTCAATCTCAAACTATGTCCTCCTTCCTTATTTCTAGATGTTGGGGATCTTGGTACTGATACTCTTCCTTGTGAAGTATTGCTGACTGTGTTCTCATATTCATTCATATATTCTCTCCTTTATTCTCCTACTCTTTCTTCTACTCCCATCTATGCACTATATTTTGTTCTTTCTTCTTGGATACAAATGTGCAATAGGGCAGTTCAAAAGGGGGGTACCTAATCCTCTTCCATCATTTCTTATGAGGCAACCTGGAGAGTGTCTTACATGCATTTGCAAACTACCATCCACTATCATTAACTCCTATTCCCCTACTCTTGGGGGACCTTCCTCAACCTATCCTACCTCTACGCCTCATCTAGCTTATAATTTGTGACATCTCACAATAGACAAGGGGGCCAAAATTTGTCTTCTCAGCCCCTACTACCACTACTTATCGTATCTTCACTAGATTCCCCGCTCCTAATGGCATGCCTCTTCATCGACCTATCTTCATATGTGCTCCTCTCTGGAAAATTACTCTCTGACGCACTTCCTCCTGGTGTGGTCTCTTTTCTCTTCATCCTGGGCATGACCCCTTGTCTCACACCCCTTTGTATATTATTTCCTCTCCTTTATTATGCTTTCCTCCTTAGATCAACTCTTCTTACGTATCTTTCGGCTCTCTCTCTTCTCTACTCTTCTGGTTCCATTATCTCCCTCACCTCATCTCAAAAAATTCTAGATCCTCCTCCGAAGATCCATCTCCTCACTCTGTTTCCCCCCTTATTTTCACCCCCCCCAAGTGCTAGGGGAGACTACTAAGACATCCTATCAAGTTCCATGTGCATCATCCCTTTCTCCATGAACAAGATCCTAATCGAAAGTGGAATTTCTTCCAACAACCTTTTCTGAGGACCCTAAAAAAAATTTCATTTAGCCTTGCTGAAAGAAAAATTGTATTCTATAGAAAACTTGATAATGTAACTTTCCTTCACCCGATTTTTTGGGGTAAATTATCAACTACATACTTAGTGACATACTCATTTTTCCCATTTTCCTACTATTTAGGAGGACTACTATTTTTATCACATCTATTTATAGAAGGTCTATTTTTAGCTGGTGGATTCCTATATGTAATACCATGGGAAAATACCATGGGTTTCCAAACACATGAGATCATAAACCACCATTAGGAAAATTCTTATTTTTATCTAGCATTAGGCCAATTTCTATTTTTTAGCCACCATTAGGCAATTTCCTATTTTTTAGGAGATAATTCCTATTTCCTTAATTATAGGAGATATTTCCTATTTCATGGCAATAGAGCGCACTTTCGTAAGAATATTTTCCTCATAGGGAAGTTCACATTACCCATCTAATACTTGGAGTTAACTCACTTCACTTATTTAGTGACTTTCCATAATTAGCAATTTCTCACTCAGTTAGGACTTTAGCTCCATTTTTGGACTCTAGTCTTATTCGAGGAGTTTTTTTATATTATGGAATGCATGTTGGATTCATGTAGAGTTCTAAATAAGTTCACACCTATATTTTTGACCTTTTTTTAATTATTAACAACTTTTGACTTTAGTTAATTGTTTTTATTGGGAGAAGTTACTTTTTTACTTGAGCATGCACATGGAAATCATAACCTAGTGCACATTACTCCTGATGTGGAGAGTCCTATATATTGTACTAATTATCAAGGATTAATACATTGTGATTAGAGTTGGTCTATTAGTCTCTTATGTGTCAAGATTGATTCTATTTTTCTCTCTCCTCTTTATGTTTTTCAATTAGCTAGTGTAGTATTTCCTTCTCACAATTACGTCTTGGATTGTTGGGCCACCAGGAAGGGCGTCCCCCTTCCTTAGCCAACTAGGAAAAGAGGATCAATATTCACTCAAAAACGTTTCTTGCAATTTGATCTCTCTAGTCCTGGAAGCAAGGCATTCTAAAAGAATGTTTACTATGTTAATTTCTAATACGTGTCAGTGTTAGTCAGTTTATATATTTGTAATAAATCCTTCACCAGTATAGTGAGCAAGGATATATGTAAAATAAGTTATTAGTCAATTTGTGTTAGTTCATTACTGCGAGAAAATACTCTATTTAGTATGAACACGCAAAGAATTTCACAAAATAAAGAATAAACTACCATTCTAAGAAGTCACCTTGCATTATAAAAGGGGATGTTTTCTCTCTAATAGATTTGATGAAGTTTTTCTGAATCCTATTTTCTCTTCTTTACGTTTGTATTTTTTCTATGTAAGTGTGTGAGGTTTTTGCACACCAAGGGACTGGTGCAGCCTCTCTATTTTATATTTGTATGCTTGATGGCATGCCTTTTTATGCAGTGCACATTGGGTAGACACAGTGTGCCCTCTTGCTGACTGAGTTTGTTGTTTTTGCGGAAGTGCGCCCTCCATGAATTGAGTTTTCCCTCTCTTTTTGAAATCTCCATACAAATCAATTCATTGTTTGTTGAAGTGTGCCCTCCATGAATTAAGTGCACCCTATCCATTTTAAATCTCCAGACATATCAATTGGTATCAGAGTGAGTGCCTTGGGAAATTTTCCAGTCATGGAAAAGAAGGAGAAGATGGAGAAAACATCCAAGAAATTCACAATTTGTTTTGTGTTCTTCATATTACTCTCCATGATCTTACTCAGAGCGTCTTGTTCACCATTCTTAGGGTTGTTCTTCACCTTTACGTTGGTGCAAAATTTTATTTGTTCTAAGGGTTACTCGCATGCCCTCCTCAGGGTCCCCTTTGGAAGCTCACGCATCTTCTTTAAATAGGATACGCTCCCTCTCTTCCGTGCTTACAGAGTATGATGCCCCAAAGATAAGTCTCTAGTGAGGAGTGTCGTGTAGCCACGTCAAATCCATTTGAATAATTGGTGTTGTCCCTCCATGAATCACTTCAACTCCAACAACATCGAACATGCGATTTTATTTACCAAAATTCGTCGGTAAAATGAATGGTGAGACAGTTGATTCCTAGATCCATAGCCTCTCCACATACTTCCAGACTTCCCCCGAGATGGAAGAATCCACTAAATTATAGATTTCCATCCTGCAACTCGAAGGGATAGATAAAACTTGGTGGGACACTCAATTTGAACAGTTCAAATTGGTCGTGGACCTCGGTTCACCACAATCTTCGACAATTGGTTGTATTAATTCTTGGGACGCTTTATGTCACACCTTGCGTGAGTGCATCTATCCCCTAGGATATCTATATAATATTCTCGTGATGTGGTTGCAGCTATTCCATCTTACAAATCAGTCTGTAAAAGGATACATTGATGTCTTCTGCAAGTTGCACATACAACTCCATAACAAATATCCCGAGGAGGTATTAATCATCAAATTTAATTTTGGTCTTGTCTTGCCTCTTCGTCATGAATATGATATTTATGAAAGATCCTCTTTGGAAAAGGAGTTAGTATTCACATTGGTCGTATAATGTAAGGTATCCCTCAAATTCGATATCCACCAAATCAAACCCAATATACCAACCCACATCCTTCTCATCCTCCACCTTATCCTTCTTCCTCGTTGGCAACCAAAAGCACGGTTTGGTGTACTTTTCAGAAGACCAACTCCCACAACTCTGTCGACTGTAGAGAGATTAAATATATCCTCTACCATAAGATCTTGCTTGTAGAGGTCACACCCACTAAGTTTCCTTAACAGCTAGAATTCATCCCTCTCATCAACCCCACCGAAGCTGACCCATCCCTCATTCTCATGACTATGCCCGAATAGGGTCACACTAACGTTCCCCACTTTATGCATAACTTCCAAATTAAACATGAACTCACCATTCTCATTTTGGACAATGGAAACCAAAACAATCTAGTCTCCTAAGACTTAGTCCAACATCTTCAACTTCCCACCACCCCCCACCCGGATCCCTATCAAATTGGCTAGGTATGAAAGGGAGGACCCCACATCACTATTACCCAGTGTTGCACAGTAAATTTCCCCATTGGCCCCTTCTGTGACATTGTGGTTTGCAATGTTTCACCTTTATACTGTGATGACCTCTTTCCTGGTCTCCCATACCAACAAGACCGACAAGCCGTGTACCATGCCAAATCCCATCAGTACAATACCATCTTCAACATGAAGAACACACCTATCTACTTACTTCAGCGCCTAACATGTCCCCTTTGCTGTGTCCTGGGAAGAAGAAACTAACCATGTCATTCACTACAATGATGTCTCTCAATGTTTTCCAAGGATGTTAAGCCTAATAACCTCACTAATTTGACACCTCCAACTGTAATATCTCTCCTCCCGAAATTTGTAAATTTCTCTCAGTCTCCCATAAGGCTCCCACCCTTTCAAGCCATTACACACTCCATATATCTCATTCATGATGCATCATTTCCCAACACACCATCATCTCAACCTATTCCTAAAGACACTACCACACTTGAATGAAAAATTGGTCAGTTTCTTGAATTTGGCCATTATCAATCCTCCTTCTCCTCTCGTGCCTCTCTAGATTTAATTATTCCAAAGAAAGATACTATCAAATGTTTTCTCATTACAGCTTACCACGCCCTCACCAAAGCCACAATTAATTATCTTTATCCCTTACCCTGCATATTATGCTATGCTCCAATCCTTCGCTTGCCAGATTTGGAATGATATTTTTAAATTGAGATGAATGTCTGTCAATTTTTTATTGGAGAGGTGCATAAATAAGGAGGGCACCCAATGACATACCACTCTGATTTCCGTAGAGAAATTCAATTACTTCAACTACGAAAAATAATTCTACATCTTGATGCATGCTTTGGAAAAGTGGCTCCATTACAATAGGGCCATACAATCTTCCACTGGATTCTCACCTTTCGAGGTCGGTCTTGAATTTCAGTCTCTAGTTCCCATAGAGATGCCTCTCATTTTGGATCAGTCGAGATCAACACATCAATACCAAGAAAAATAGGTGTCCCATAGTGGCATTCAAAATTTATCACGGAAACACACCCCAGTTGTAGCTTCTTTTTAAGTAACACCAGATCATGCCAAGCAACATCATGTTTCATACCTAGTTGGTAATCCATGCCAAACTCCAACAAAGGCCCAATGGATGACATCTGAGACAGTTCAACGAAAGCTTCCTCAGTTGGTGGAAGACGTAGGGATGCTTTTGGATCTAAACATGGAGGAATCAGGCCACCGTGAAGGGAATACCCATTCCTTGTTCAACTAGGAGAAGAGGATAAATATTCACTCAGAAACTTCTATTGTAATATGATCTTACCAGTCCTGGAAGAAATGCATTCTAAAAGAATGTTTACTATGTTAATTTCTGATCTGTTCCAGTGTTAGTTAGTTTATATATTTGTAATAAATCCTTTTCCAGTATAGTGAGCAAGGATATATCTAAAATAAGTTGTTAGTCATTTTGTGTCAGTTCATTGTTGTGGGAAACTACTCTCATCAGTCAGAATGTGCAAAGAATTGAAAAAATAAAGAAACAACTACCATTGTAAGAAGTCACCCTACATTATTAAAGGAGATGTTTTCTCTCTAATAGATTTGATGAAGTTTTTCCAAATCCTCTTGTCTGTTCTCTGCATATATTTTTTTTTGTGAGTGTGTGAGGTTGTTGCACACCAAGGGACTAGTGTGCCCTCTATATTTTACATTTGTATGATTGTTGTCCTACATTTTGATGCAATGTGCATTGGGTAAACACAGTGCTCCCTCTTGGTGAGTATGTTCATTGTTTTTGTTGAAGTGCGCCCTCCATGAATTGAGTGCACCCTCTTCATTTTCAATCGCCAGACATATCAATTTGTTGAAGTGTGACATGGATGAATTGAGTGTACCCCCTCTGCTTGTAATCATCGAATAGATAAATTATGGTTTAATCCTACATGGTATCAGATCCGTTATTGTGAGGGAGTATTCACATTTATTGAAGGTTTATAGATCATATTGGACATCCCATAGAGAACTATGTATCATCTATCTTCTTTAGTGATATTGACACCCTTAAACTACTTTGAGTGGAATAATAAGATAGAGATTCTACTTTGAAGAAAGGGTTTGTATAGGATCACCATGGGGACTGAGGTCGAGCCCACTTTAGTCATAGATAAATCAAAATAATTCAACAAAATGGATGAATCCTATGGGATACTGTGCTTCAGTATCTCTCTATTTATCCTCTTTCATGTCGATACTTGCAAGACTCCTAACAATGTTTGGACAAAGTTTAAGTATTTTCTAGGAAAACAAGACAATCTAAAAGGCCATCAACTACAAAATGATCTAGATGCATTGAATCCAAGAGATTTCAAGATCCTACATCACTACTTGTATAAGTTTAAAACTTTTCTTTCTCATGTCAAGGCTTATGGAATTGATAAAAAAGATGAACAATTAATGTTTTCAATTCTAACAAAACTAGGACGAGAGTATTGTGTCTACTCTTCTTCTTTTCATACTACCAGGTTAGCTATGGGGTCTACATGAAAGATGACATCCTTAGATGATTTCATGGACTCACTTATCCATGAGAAAAAAATTCTCATACAAATAGGGGTACTTAATAATTTCAAGCCTCGTGTGCTTACAACTCAAGGAAGTTCAAAGAAGAATAGGCAAAAAAATTAGGGTAAGAAGCACCAAGAGAAAAAGAAGGAAGGTAAAAAAATGTCCACATATGATAGTTCAAGTTTGAAGGATCAAAGGGTATGAAGGAGAAGAAAAAGTGTTCCTATTGTATCAGGGGGTTCTATCTTGAGATTTATTGCATGAAAAATACCATAGATCGCATGATACAAACACTTGAGAAACATCACCTTGAGGATTATATTCTAGATAATGAAAGGGAAAACACATCATTAGAAAGAGGTAATGGTCATGCATTGGTTGATATTTCATATTCTCATAATTCTTGGGTACTTGATTTAGGGGATACCCATCACATGGACTCATTGAATAGACTTTTCTCATACTTGGAGACTTGTTTTGGACCACAAATATTCATGGGAGATGATTCTCCTATAGAGGTGTGTAGTAGGGGTAGAGTTGATCTAGACCATGGATGATTTCAGGATGTACTTCATGTTCCAAATATTTTAGTGAATCTTCTCTCCATCTGTCAAATCACCCATTCATGTTTAGGGAAGAAGATGGATTTCACTCTGCAATCATTTATTATTTTCGAATTGTCAGATGGTTCAAAAATTGTTGTTGGTGAGGTTAATCATCATTTCAAGTTGTACACATTCTCTCACTTCAATCATAAATTTGATTATGTATATCTTAAAACACATGATAATGAAGATTCTAGTTTTTTGCATAAGAGGTTTGAGCATCTAAATTTTAAATATTTAGATCAACTTAGTGAGGGTGGAATGGTAAATGGATTAGCCCTCATTCCGTACATAGATGGATTCTTCCAGGCCTGCACAATAGGAAAACATCCTAAGGAGCAGTTCAACACAGGTAAAACATAGAGGGAATCATCACTTCCACATTTGGTTAATAGTGACATTACAAGTCCCTTTCCACACACATCGATCAGTAAAGCTAAGTATTTTCTTACTTTCATTGATGATTTTTTGAGATATACATGGGTCTGATTTCTTAAATTAAAATATGATGTCTTTGAGTGTCTTAAATATTGAGACCTATTCCAATCATATTTATGATTAGATATCGAAATCTGATATATATTATATGTCTGATCATAAGCAAGAAGTTTCAAGTCCCAAGCATCGACCATGATTGATTCCATTCGATTAGCTCTATCTATTGTAGTAGCTAGAAATTGGTAGGTACACCATATGGATGTGAAGAATTCATTCTTACAAGGATATATTAATGAGGAGATATATATGGAGAAACCATAGGGATATTTTTAGGATCCATCATTAGTTTGTAGGTTGAGGAAGTCATTGTACAGACTTAAGCAAGCACCTTGGGAATGGTATGCTAAAGTGGACTCTTATCTTCTCTCTAGAGGTTTTATTAGATGTATATAAGATCCTAATGTATATATGATGATGAAAAAAGATTCACTTCTATTGATATTTCTATATGTAAATTATTTACTCATCACAAGGAGCTCAACCTCCTCCATTGTTGTAATGAAGACTGATTTGCATGATAGGTTTTCTATGAAGGATATGGGACTGTTACATTAATTTCTTGGTTTTGAAATCATACAGAATGATTCAGGAATTAAGATGTCTTAGTCCAAGTATTCCATATATCTACTTCATAGGTTTTAGATGACATATTGCAAGCCAACTCCAACACCCTTTCAAACGGGGGTTAGACTAGAGGATGTCAGTGCATCACCTTTGGTTGATTGTACTAGATATCAACCATTGGTAGGGATTCTTCTCTACCTTACACACTCTCGACCAATCATCTATTATGTATTTGGATCAATTTACAAGTACATGAAAGAGCCTCATGATATTCATTGGAAGACAGCACAGAGGATTCTCATATATGTCAAGGGGACTACTAGTTTTGGTATACACTATGAAACATGATCTTCCTTGGATATTGTTGGTTACGTAGACTTAGATTGGGAAGGAAAAGGCACTGATCACAAGTCCACTTCAGGATATGAACTCTACCTTGGATCATGACCTATCTATTGGTCAAGTAAAAATAAATCAACAATTTCTTTATGATCAACATAGGAAGAGTATAGGGGTGCAGTGAATGTTATTACTCAAGATATTTGGTTGCATCAATTTCTTACATAGTTAGGAGATCATTTTCATCATCCGATAGTTATATGTTGTGATAATAAAAGTACTCTCAAGCTATGTACAAAATCCATTCATAGGAATCATACCAAGCACATCGAGGTTTATATGAACTTTATTTGAGGACATATCTAGGATGAAGTCATTGATATGTAGTTTTTTCCATTTTCAGAGTAGGTGGAAGACATTCACAAAGCCTCTCACCAAAATTATGTTTGTCTCATCAAGGGACATTCTAGGAGTGAGGGATACTTTGAATTAACAAATGAACATGTTAGAAACATATTTTGAGGGCGGGGGGGGGCTGTTGTTATTCATCTTTAATTGTACATGAGTACATAACATGGATTCATATTTCAGGGATTCATCATCATGCACACCCCGTTTTTGTTTTAGGGGGGGTGTTCGGGTACATGCTCAACTACATACTTAGTGACATACTCAATTTAGGAGGACTGTTATTTATAGCAGCTCTATTTTTAGCTGGTGGATTCCTATATGTAATACCGTGGGAAAATACATTGGTTTCCAAAACCATGGGCTCATAAACCATCATTAGGAAAATTCCTATTTTTTAGCTACCATTAGACCAACTCCTATTTTTAGCCACCATTAGGCAAATTCCTATTTTTTAGGAGATAATTCCTATTTCCTTAATTTTAGGAGATATTTTCTATTTCATGGCTACAGAGCGCACTTTTTTAAGAATATTATCCTCCTAGGGAAGTGCACATTACCCATCTAATAATTGGAGTTAACTCACTTCACTTATTTATTGACTTTCCATAATTAGCAAATTCTCACTCAATTAGGACTTTAGTTCCATTCTTGGACTCTAGTCTTATTCTAGGAGGTTTTTCCTATTATGGAATTCATGTTGACTTCATGTAGAGTTCTCACTAAGTTTGTACCTATTTTTTTTACCTTTTCTTATTATTAATTTTTTTTGACTTTAGTTACTTGTTGCTATTGGGAGAAGTTACTTTTTTACTTGAGAATGCACATAGAAATACCAACCTAGTGCACATTAATCCTAATGTGGAGATTCCTATATATTTTAATCATTATCAATGATTAATACATTGTGATTAGAGTTGGTTTCTTAGTCTCTTATACGTGAATATTGATTCTATTTTTGTCTCTCCTCTCTCTCTTTTGCAATTAGCTAGTGTAGTGTTTCTTTCTCACAATTAGGCCTTGGATTATGGTTTAATCCTGCATGAGAAAACCAAAAATAGATTATCATAGCCAACTTGTTATCCAATTCCTTCAGCCTATCAGCTATGATCTGACCGCAGACTGATGGTTCTTAAGGCCTTAAATCAATATTAGTAGCAATCTTCCTCTTCAACCATTCATAAAATAAACATGGAAATTCAACAAAGAAAATTTCATGCATAAATGTGTAGATATACCTATCTTTCCATCCTTCTATGTTGGTGATCAAACATTGATTTTCTTGCCAAGAAAACTCATATTCTTTCACAGATATCCAATCTTGTATTTCCTCCTAAGATGGACACCAATTGATCCTCTACCTTCATCATGCAATAAAAATCCTTCATGTCGCAGCAACAAAACCATTTGTTTTCTTTCTTGTACAGATACCTCATAACGTTGGGGGGTTTATGACACAAGGTTCATCCATAGCTGACCAACAAAAACCTGAAGTAATTGACATATCAATCCTCAACAAAAGAATGAAGAAGATCTCACCCGAGACGCCATTAGAATCACATAGACCATCTGATCATGTTAGTGATGAAGGGTTAAATTACACATGGAATCAACTCGGGATGAAATTCATCCATTCCATTTCAATATACTTAAATATTAACAACATGAACATTAACATATACATTCATTCGATACATAATCAACACAACAATTGATAGAAATAACCACAACTTGTATCATGTCCATTGACATAGTTGTATACATGGACCAAGAGACTCATAATTCATCATAAACAATGCCGTGTGATCTCATACATTATACCAGTATATCACTACAAGGATCCATGCACTTTATCTCATACTCTTCATGTACTACTAAGGTGACAATATTACAAATTTTATACAAAACTTGTTCCAATCATAGGTTGTATTTTTCCATTCATAGGAAAAATACAAAGCCAGACTCACAAACAAGCCCTTTCTAAGACTATTCAGAATCATCTCTGGACCAAGAGAACTCGGAGAAAATGTACTGAATGAACAAAAATCAACAACCTCCTCTATGTCGTCTATGATCCCATTTTGATTTAGTCTTTGCTCTTGTGCTCTAGAACTTTCAATATGATCCACTCACTCTATTGACTACCAATCCCAAACTCTTTTTCCACCCACATGTATTCCATGTAGCCTAATTGGAGTCATATAATTCTTAAGTAACTTGTTAGCTCATCCCTTAACTGCTCCACGATATCTCGTGCTACTTGAGTTTTTCATTAGAAAAGATTTCCCGAAGATCCTCTTCTTGATTCTGGAGTGCATGCGATATCTTCTTGATTTTTGACATGCGTAATGGACTTAGAGTAACGTGAGTGCCTTATATCATCCATTTCTCAGCTGCTGATGTGAGTGCAAAATTATGTTTGTGCGCATCCACAATCTTTATCTCAAAACTTTGGTTACCAACAAAATGAGACTATTCATAAAATAAATGCATGTATTTCAATATTATATAACAATTATAAGGTATGTAATTTCAACTCACTTTAAATTTTTTATTATTGTTGTCATCATTTACTATATATTTTCCTTTTCTTCTATAACCTAAATTTATTTCTATGTTCCTAACATCATCATCTACTAGTCCCTCTCCACCAAAAGATATATTATTGTAAATCTATTACAACAATTCATATATGTGAAAATCACCTAAAATCCATGGATAAAACATACACAAGATTTGACATGAATAGTGAAAATAGACATGCATAACATCAACATGTATGCATAAATGCTTTATTCAATTAAAGGTAATGAAAGTCACCAATTTCAATGAAACTCGATCAAAGTCAACTAAAATTGTTTGTAAACATTTGAGTTGAAGTGATCACATCCTCCATTTTGATAGTTAAATTGTTTATTCCTTTGGTATCATGTATTTTTTTCCCACTTCTACCTAAAAAATTTATGTATGTAAGTTATCACACACTTATTGCCGTTGCACATCCTTATGCGTGAATTCATTCCACATTAATAGATATTGTATAGAAACGAATAATCCAAGTGAGCTAATATTGGATCTATGGTCATCATTATCCAAACCAACTACCATTGGAGTATAGAAACGAATAATCCAAGTGAGCTAATATTGGATCTATGGTCATCATCATCCAAACCAACTACCATTGGATTATTGTTCCTATGATTGAATTAATTAATATGTGTATACTGGATTCATATTTTATCACTAATCTATGAGATATTTGTGTATCCATTAAGAGGTTTTAATCCTTGAAATTATGGAAAAGAATGTAAAAAAAAAATACAAAAGGTGATTTATCAGAAGACATACACATGATTTTATAATATTTCATGGCACATACATAGAGTGATTCTACAAATTCTAACTAAAGTGATTTAGGGAGGAGAGTGTATGGTTAAGATATATGTCCTTTTATAGGACACTAGTCATTGAAGAGAAAGGGACCTATTATTAACAAATTCTTAGCATCTTCGACCATCTTAACCAAAATTTGGAGGAACTTGACCATAAGTATGAGAAATTGATAAATTCCATATGTGGGTTAGAGTTAGGAACTAAGGCATAAGATGATATAGTTGATAGGTTGTATTTTTCATTTTTATACACTAAGGTCAACCTTAAGAGTTGGATATATATGTCTTTGAATAACTTCAATATTGATCAATTTTTTTAATCATTTTGTTAAAGTTCCCTATGGAAGCTAGACACATTAAGGATTTATTATATTATCATTATTATATAGTTATTACGTTTGTTATTATTATTATTATGTATTTTTAGCATTATTGTTATTATTATTATTATTAAATTATTAAATTATGTTTTTTTAGTTATTTTTTGAGATTTGTGTTTATTTTTAAATATATAGAAAATACTGGTGTATTTGGTAAATTATGAATTATTTTAAATAAATAAGATATAAATTTAAATGTTTTAACACTACATCATTTATTGTGTGTGCACAAGAGTCTAAACCTTTCATTATTATTCTATCTCTCATCTCTTAACTCTACACTAAACCCAAATTACTTGGAAACTATCATTAATGGGACCTTATAGATTAACCTTCACTAGTTAACACCTCTTACTTAGTGTGATATGGCATGTGATTGTACTATTTTAATATTTTCCTTAGGAGGCACATTTTAAACCATGAATTTACTCTAATGGGTATTTCATATGGTTGTTTACCAAGGTGGAGTCATAATAACAATATCATTAGACTAACTTGAAGGTAAATGATCCATGAGTGTTGTGTGTTTTAAGACTAATATGGTCCTTTTTTCCTTTAAATTAACCTTCATTAATGGTAAAGTATTCACTCTACATTGGAACTCAATCTCAAATTAGTTCCTTATCCATAGGGTTATGTATATGTAACAAAAAAATGTCTAAAACGATCGTTTAAATAAATCCAACATTTTTAAAATGAAACCTTAACCTACTCTTCACAACATCACTCCTTAGCTAGAGTTTTAGGAGAGGGAGAGTATGAGAAGGAGAAGAAAGGAAGGGGAGGAGGAGGAGGGACAATGAGAATTAAAAAAATATGATTGAGTGGGGAAGAAAAAAGGAAAAGGGAGATGATCATAGAATAAAAGAGGAAGAGAGATGAAATGGATTAGGGATAAGAGAAATATAAAAAGGAATAGGTGGATAAGGGACATAGAGAAGAGGATGGGAGGGGAATACAAAGTGGGAAAAAAAAGGACGTGGGAAGTAAAAGAGGTGGGAAGAAAAGGAGGGGAAGATTAAGAGGGAAGAAAAAAGGGAAGTGGAGGAAGATGGAAGGGGCAGTGGCATACGAGGAACAGGGGAAGAAATGATATGGAGAAGAGGAACAAAATGATGGGGTAATAAAAAGAGGGATATGAGGGAGAGGAAGGATAAAATAAAGAGGGAAAGGAAGAAGGGCATGAAGGAGAGGGAGAAGAATAAGAAGATGATGCAGGAAGAAGAGAAGAGGGAGAGGAGGGCGATGAGGGGGAGGAGAATGACTGAAAGGAAGAGGGGGAGGAGGGATGTGGAGAATACTAATAAAATAAGTGGGAAGGAAAACCTAAATCTCATTTTGTTATAAATCTATAAATTAAAAAAAAAAATTGCGAGAAAAGGAATGAAAACCCAAATTCCATATACAAAACCTCAAAATTATGTTTCATATGGACTAGTTCCTAAATCAATTAAAATAGAAATAGGTTGGTCATGGATCTTACCTTCCACTTCAATCATGTGAGATTGAAATTTATCTTGCATGTTTTCCAAAGCTGCATAGATCCTTGGCATGATTTTTCCCATGTCCTCAATTGTATCATATTTTTGTACATTGTGAACAATCCTCACTTTTTCACCTATATAAGGGCAATATTTGTACATGTGATCTCCCTCATAACCCAAAAATTTCATAGGTTTTTTCCTACACCTCTTTCCCAAAGTTTTTTCCATTCTGGGATAATTTCAAGCTATTTGTTCCTAAGAATTATTTCTGAAAAATGGTGGCTTGTTCCCCTTCTTCCTATGCTCAATCTTACCTTTATTCTTCTATTCCCAAGCCTTTTTTAAAGTTGGCCTTCCTATATGTTGATCATAAAGAGATTTATCTCTCCCGATTGCTCCATCTAATGTCTTTGTATCATCATATTGTATCTTGTCACTAAATATTGATGGCATCCCACTCATGAACCTTTGAATCTTGACTTTTTCATGCTTGGTGAAGTCCACATACTTCATTTTTTCTAAAAAAATCCTTCCATTATTGTCCATGGTCATACTATGAAGCTTGAGTTCTTTTGACACTTGAATTCGTTAGGACCGAAATGACAACCTTATGAGGATACAAATCCCCCTACATTTTTATAGAGGTGGTACTCCTCTGCTCAATATTTTTAAAATGTGGGACTTTTATAGAAGTGCGTCGATGAAAAGAAAAAATATATATAAAAGAAAAATGGATTTTTTTTTCTTTTAAAAGAAAGATGCTAAAAATGGACCAGGAAATACATATATTCATACATTTAAATAAAATAAACAAAATTTTCTCACATCCATCATAATAGGGCTAAATATTTATGATCACATAAAAAATTAAAAGAAAATGATCTTCATGCATAAGAGAACTTTGACAGAGTCATACATAGGAATCTCAAATGAAGATAATGATAGATCAACCTCAAATACTTTATATTCAGAAAAATTGCATTACAAAGTACAGTCGAGATTGTTCCCAAAATAACTCTCTTGGAATTTCTAAAAAATATATAGTTGAATACATACTCTCTGAAATTAAAAAGAGTTTGTCATAATGAATGGGATTGGGGATCCCACGGACCATAAATCAAATATGTATAGGAATAATTTCTTAGAAATAATAAAGTGGGTGACGTAAGACAACAAGACCTGACAGGAAGAAAAAAGAAATTATCAGTGTTCGGTTAAACTTTCTATTTAAAGAGTTGGAGTAACTGGATGAAGATCTTGATAAATATAGAAAGATGTGATCCGTATGAACTTACTATGATGGTATATCCTCTTTGTCACTTTCTCATTGATGTCCTTTTATGGCTTTCATCGGCGGTTACAGGAACCGTCTCAACCGTCCTTTTCCCTTCATCAATAAGTTTGTCCACAACCTTTTTAAACCACTCCTCGATGTATCTCCTCATTGGCACCAAATTGATTTCATGCCAAATTTTATATTGAAGATATCTCCTTCCAAGTCCCTTATATCAATAGAAATATTTCTCAAATCTTCTTCAATATCTTAATTTTTAATTGAATAGTCGACTARCCAGTTTTCCACGTAATCTTCACTATGCCATAGAATTTTTCAAATAATAACCCTTTAAAGATCTCAACTTGTTCATCAAATTATTTCTTGGTTAAGAACAATGAGTTTAGTATCAATTTGGGGTCTTGGAACTCATTGGTGCTCCCATCTAGGTCTATCTTAGTCATCTTTTTGAATAATTCTTCTCTTCTGGTTATGGCCTGGCTCCATGCTTGGAAAATAATATTCAGGTTCTTAACCTTTTCCTTGCAACATGCATTTATTTGTTTTATCCAGTTTGGAGAAGGGAGATCCTCCTCTCTTCTTCTCAACCTTGTCATATTGGTAACTTTAAAACCAAAGGGTACGACTAGATCGAGGTAAAAGCCTTCCTTGTTTTTCAAATCTACCTATAAATATTCATGAAAAGTGATCTTGTTCTAAAAGAGACCATTCTCTTTGAAATATCTCAAGATTTTGTTATTAATTCCATTCTTTTCTTGATATTCTTCTCCACATAGCCTTGGCATGATGTGAGAAGGATTGTCGATCCTTTTAATTTTGTTGTAGGTGTAGTAGGCTCGATCATTGCTAAAGGACTAGAAAGTATTAGAAGATGCATTAAAGTTTTCTCCAATACTTTGATTCATTCCTTTAACTTGACATTCTCTGCTTCAAGGCCTCCAATAGAATTATCTAGAGCATCTCCAGTTGCTCGGCGAATTTGGGAAATTTGGGAAGGACGAATATTCTGTAGGTTGATCTCTTAATGATATTTCTCATTTTTATTCTTTACATCTCTTTTCTCAATAATCAAATATTTGGACTCTCTGTCAAAAACAATGCTCTGAAATACAAAATACTCTTCTTCATCGAAGGTCTCGCTCTCAATTATTTCGATCTGAGGATTCTGGTGAGTAGTGTTCTCTAGTTGGTCGACATTGGGGAACACTTTTTCGATGTCAATTTCTAGTTCCATATCCTCTAGGGAGAGGTCGTGGATGTCGCTTTCACCTCGAGGTCCCTCCTGTTCTTGCACAATGTTTTTTCTTTTTTTCCTCAAAGGAAGCTTGTGAGAACTTTCAATTTTTTCTTCAGGAGGGTTGTTATCTCGTCCTCCTCATGAAGAACTCTGGGTTACTTTCTTAATTTCGTGGGTCATTGGAGAATTTCTCTGAGATGTTGTACTCTTTGGAGTGATAGATGGGGATTGGAACTTTTCTCACCTAGACCTTTTCCTCTCTTCTTGTACGACTCATTGGTGTTGAGTATCATTTCCAGGTCATC
Organism: Picea engelmannii; assembly: GCA_009831015.1. Classification (NCBI taxonomy): domain Eukaryota; kingdom Viridiplantae; phylum Streptophyta; class Pinopsida; order Pinales; family Pinaceae; genus Picea; species Picea engelmannii. The sequence continues at coordinate 83,566 of ML777394.1, read as the reverse complement.
AGTGTCACGAGCAGGAGTTTATGAGACATTATATTTGTCTTCATTCAAAACAACATTAATGAAATAATTGCAGAAACCAACAACCAATAGATGTTCTACAAAAATTCTGCTACAGTCGAACCCTTTTACTCTTTTATCATATGTTAGATTGACATTGTGCAAGTGGCCCTCAAATTCATCAATATTGTTCATATTTATGAATATGAAGTCCCCAACTTTCCAAGGTGGAGGTATGAATTGTTTTTTTCTCTTTTCATGGAAAAAATGCAACCAATAGTTGTACTACCTTGCTATTTCAACAACAAAAATTTTGTTAGATATGTGGCACGAAAGGAAGGAAGGATTTTCATTACAACCAAAAATCCTTATAAATTTATAATTATGCATTTGTACTAGTGTCCCCTTCCTATATAGGAACTTGCTCACATGTTTAGACATCTAGGGAGTCTCCTTTACAAAAAGCAAGCCTTTAAAAACTGAGACAAAATCATTAAAAAATTCAAAAAAATGTTGGGAGGCCTTGTGCCTTTTATAACCCTAAATTGCACCAGACATGCATACCTGGCATCAGGCCATATAACTTGCTATATTTACCAAGCCATCATTGAATAAGCTCTTCAAAAAACCATTTCTTTGAAGTTGTATGTGCACTACACCACTATTGCTCGCATACACATGCTTGTTGACCCACTACAACCTACGTACACTCACAGAATATCGTGAAAAGTGGAAAATTGCATATGATACTGGTTTGTAGGCCGCTACTTAACTGTTTGACGACCCATAGCTAGTCACCCCAACTGTTACTATCCCTTTTGGCCTATAAAAGAAGGGGTTGGGGTCCCATTGCAAAAGGGAAGCATGAGAGCAAAGAAATTATGCCCATTTTATCAATCTCCCTTTGCCCCAATTTCAAAGTCCTTGCCATTTCCCTAAGAGATAACTGAAGAGGAGAAGAAGACATGGAATAAGTTGGTGCATGGTGATGCGGATCCCGGGACCATGTTCAAGGAGCAGTGTTGGTATCATGTTGTAAGTGACTTTTTTGTGAGATTAATATAAAGAAGTACTTTTTCCATCCCACCAAATGACGTCTTAAAGTTATATGATTTGTTTAAATTTCTTGCTTATGATTTCTAACCCACTAATCCATATGTAGAATGCATGCTCGTAGTTTCTTGTTTGTCTTTTGATGAATGCAGGTCAGACTTGGGAGGAGATTTGTAGTCAGGAAACAACCAAGCACAAAGGGATCGACACCGGACGCAGAGTTTAAGGTAGGCCTACAGAATCCCTCTCTCTTGTGTTTTATGTATGATTGTGGGGTAATGTTAGGATAGTGATTAAAAGTAGGAGACTTTAGATGGTTAGATTTTCCTACACTTTAGACCCTTGGTGTAGTCCGTAGAGGGGTTTTCCCACTATAGCAGAATTGGCAACCGTACTAGGGACGCCTCTAGGGTCTTTGGGGATATTTCATTTTGGGTGCTTTGAATCAGTCTATTCACTATTTTCTAAGTTTTTGTAAGCTTTTGTGTCCTTAAGGGATGTGGGCCTTCAATAATAGTACTCCCTGCCTATGCTGGACTGTTGTTTTTCCATTTTTTTTGAGGAGTTATAGAGGTGTACGTGGCTTGTAGTAGGCCTGTACGCATGCATATGCACCCTGCCCTTGGACAACCCATGTACATACGCTGGCTATTGAAGTGTCAGTAGCGTGCATGTTGAGAAAGTTTTTGCAAAAAGAGGAGGCAGTCATCCTCTTCCCTGTTAGGAGTCACACTTCTCAGGGGTTTTATTGATCTAGTATTGATCTCTGTTATAGAAGTTTGTAGCCTAGGTTTGAGTTCAGTTAAGCTTTATTTTGACCAAAGATTTCTTTTGTTTTCTTTAAATAGGGTTTTTAGACAAGTTGGTGTGTCTGCTTTGATCTTCCTACTTGGTATTGTCAGTGACTCCATGCGATCTACAATTGGGCTAGAATCCATTTCTTGGACCTGTCTTGACTTCATTTTTCCCTTTTTTTCTTTGGAAGAAATGAAAAGAATTCATTTTCAAATTTCTTTTTTTGAGGTATAAAACAATAAAAAAAATCTTTCATTTCTTTGTTTGGTAAAGTAGTTTAGGTTAAGTTTCTTCATTTACCAAGGAAAAAGAAAGTTTTCTTAAGTTCTTTACTTGAATGATTAAGGAAATTAAGTAGCTCATAGTCGAGCGAAATCTTGTTTTGAGTTTTTATTTTCAAAGATTTGAGAAAAGTAGTTATGAAAAGTTTGGTGAAAGAGTTTTCAATTGGCAAATATTTATTTGTCAAGAAAGAAGTACTTTTGTTTCCAATATCATCTTATGCTCTTCTCTTTCGTCTCTTAAATAACATCACTGGTTTCAATTTCATTCCTTTTGACTTAAGACAACCACTAAAATTAATGCCTAATTAAAAGTTATTAGAATTTGTGTTTGAAGGGTTCATCAATTTAGTCTAGGATAGAGCCTTGATTTAGGATTGGAGAGGAAACTCTTTAAGGATACAAAAATGAACATAAGAGTCTGAGCTAGGGAGTGCTTGAAAGTACAGTAACCGTGAAATTTACTTGGGACCCCCTTCTAACACAGGGGCTAAACATGAGGTCGTGTGCAGAAAGGTAGCAGAGATAAACCCTGCAAAGTCGGACCAAGCGTAGTGGGGAACACGTATAGAGGGCTTATCTTGGGATTCTGTTGATCACATTTTCCACAGAGCTTCGTGGGTCTTGAATTCATTCAAGGTCCTTAGTCATCTTCCAAAACACTTTCTTTCGATACCCTTGATAGGTTTCAGGCTTGATACCCTGCTCATTGTGGTCCACCTGACTACCGACTGTACTCACCTGGTGATTGTTTGTGCGTTGGAAACCTAGTTTCCCTTATCTTAGTGAGTTACATAGGTGTCTGTAGGGCTATACCACGATACCTAGGGCAAACATCAGGCCGCGCTTTGCAGAGTATACTTGAAGGGTTATTTTGTATTCGAGTTGCACTTGCATCGGTAAGTTTCTCTAGTGTTGGCTAGTGATCTTCTTGTCTTACCTCATAGGAACTTTTTATGGTGTGTGCTAGTTTTTTAAAATGATTATAGAAATCCCTAGCCTATCTTTGATCTTCTCACATAGTGGAGGATCAAGAGATCCACTAGTCACGAAGGATTTTGGGCCTACCGCCGGTTGATATCTAGCCACCCCCGCCACCACTAAGGCAAAAACTAGACCAACAAGAGTATTTTGAGGTGACCGGGTTACAGGAAACTATGCTCGACTCATATCCAAGAGAAGAACATTTGATTCCAGAGGAACCATTCATTTCTGACCTCAGAGTGCAAGCTATTGGTCCATATAACCCTCCAATCATTGATCTATTGACGCCCATCATTGTATAGGCTCAACCTTACAAGCATTAGGTAGTGTCACAAGAAGTGATTTGAACAAATGTTGCTACTTCTTCAGGGAATACTCATATTCCCTTTACGACTATCACTACAAGGGGTCTTTTGCCTCCTAACCAACCGTTGCTGGTTCGGACCACTATGGACTAGACTGCCACTACCTCGGGCAATGTTCTGATTCCATCTATGGTGACGATCACTGCTCCATTCACCCAGAGTGTGATAAGCCCTTCGTTCTCATATAGGATGCCTATCTTTGGTATGAGCACTGTCCTTTCCCACTCCACTCTACATATGTTAGGTATCGGGGAAAGGAGCTCCAATGCTCCTCTGCAAGGATCCATGGGGGGCACTTCAACTCCTTATAATTCTTTCCCTTACAGAGGGGGTCATATAAATACTTTGTGCCCTTCGCTTGGTGGTGCTCACCAACACTCCATTGGGCCAAACATAAACTATAGTTTTTTTGGAGCAGGTAGTCAAGGAATTCCTACTTATAGCATGTGGTAGGTTTGACACCGTTCTCTTTGTTCGTCATGTTTGGTAAAAATGAATTCTTGTCAGCTTCCATCTCGACTAGGGACAACCCCGGTTATGGAAAACAAAATCCTATGCAAGGTACTATTCCTACACAGGGGGCAAACTTAGGAATTCCTTTCTCACAAGGACCTTGGAATCCATGGCAGGGATCAGTTCCCTTGTCAGGGATGTCGACCGAGGGAAACCCCTTCCATAGCCAATGGAACCCTGGTCAAGGATCAACACCTATGCCCATCGTATCGATAGGGGGAAACCCTTCCAAAAATCCTTGGAATGCAACGCAAGCCCAACCCTTTACGTCCTATTACGAGAGTCAGCCAATGACATCTCAACAAGTGTAAAATCTGTATGTTGGTCACGACCATGGTTATTACCATAACCCTAGCTAGAAATCTAACTTTTCCTGGAAACCTGGTGCCATCCAAACTCCAGGCTCCTCTTTCCCTGGTTATAATCAACAACCCAAATTGCCATTTCTGGAAACACTACACTTTCCAGACTTGACAAGGTTATTAAACGACCCCATCTGTCATGATCCACGTTGACCTCTTATGCCAACCAAGTTGCCTTCAGACATTCCAAAGTTCAAGGCCAAGCCTAAAAAATACCCAGGCGATCATGTGACTACCTTCCATCTATGGTTCTCATCGAACTCTTTGAGAGACGACTCCATCCAGTTGCATTTGTTTCAACGCACTCTCATTGGGAGTACTGCAAAATGGTACATCGAGCTCGACCACTCAAGATACTCTTCCTTCGACAAATTGGCAATGGATTTCTTAAATCATTTCTAATTACCTGTGAGATACGATGCCAACACCGAATTGTTGGCCAAATTTGAGAAGAAAAAAGCAGACCATATCTCAGATCACATCTGAGAATGGAGACGTCATAAGAGCTTGATAAAATTTCTAGTCCCACCAACGTTCCTGCTTGAGTGGTTCCTTAAGTCTTTGGTACCTCAGTTGTTTAAAGACGTCGCAACCTTGTGGGTGTTTTAAGAAGAAGAAGCGATAATGAGAGCTCAACAACTAGAGCTAATTTACTCTCAGTCTCGTTTACTCTACAAAGTTTTTCCATATGCACCAAGGTCTGTAATTGACAAGACCAGACAAAGGTCTTGGCCACATGCCGATGGTATTTTTGGTTCAACGCAAATGAAGCTTGTTGATCAGCTGTCAAATCAATTGCAACAATTTTCAATACATCAGACAAGGGCCAACCAAACCACTGGTTCAACTATTCCCCCTACCCAAAATTCTGATGTACACAGTGTGCAATCGAAAAACCCAAAGGCCACCCAACAGCTTGATGGAAAGAAGAAACAATGAAAGAAGGGTAAGGGGCATAAGAAACCTACCGATAATGTTGGCGGGGGAAACACTGAAAAGAAGAAGTCAAATTATCCATGTAATCTTTGAAAGGAAGGCCATCTGACTCACAAGTGCCCTTGTCTTACGGAGGCCAATAAGTTATTGGCACAACACCAACCTATCATGTTAATGAATTTATTTCCACATGGGAAAAATCTAACTCAATCCTCTTTGATCATGGAAGGGGGCAGTCAGGGATTCCCTCCCTATTCATGTAATCCTGCATCTGTGAATGTATATATGATGAAAGGTAGCATTGACATAATGACTAGGACACACAACTACGGAATGCAAAACACCTATGATAAGGGTAAAGAAGACGAAAAAACACATATTCGTCTCAGATTGAGAAGACGTTGGGCGAAACAATGGAACACATCCTGAAAGGAGTGTTCAAGAAAGATTCTCACAACCCAAACACAAGGGCCACCTAGAATTACTCTGTGGTTGAGTATTTGTCACAAACCCCTTTTGCAATGTCTTCTTTGGAAGTCCTCCAGAGTTTCCCTTCCCAGAGAAAGGCCCTGTTAGCTTCCTTAGGATCTATTGAGACTTGTAATCTGGCAATGACCATGCTTGATACGATCGACTTAAAACCTCATCTTCCTTACCACATGACATTTCAGATAGTAGTAGCTTACACCATGAAAAATTTTACTCGAAACATTTTCTGCATGGTGGTTGATGAGGGCACCTCAACATGCCTAATGTCTTTGGCATGTTGAAAGGCCATTGGCCAACCCATTTTGTCTCTGTCACCTACTCTTCTTACCTATTTTGATGGTTGTTTGTTTTGACCACATGGAATCATCTCCTCTTTTCTCGTGCAGTTAGGAAGGATGATCATGTGTGTCAAAATTGAAGTGGTTGATGTGTCTCTCAACTACAATCTCTTGTTAGGAAGGAGTTGGAACTATGCTATGCAAGCAATGGTCATGACAATTTTTTGGGTCTTGTTGTTTCCACATGAGGGCCGGATCGTGACCATTGATCAGTTATCCTTCTCTCGTCCTAACCCTTCATCAGGGTTATCCACGGTCCTGATGATTGATAATCCTCAGCCCGACATCATCAACGTAGGGGTTGTTTTGTGCCCACCTTTGATGGGTACCTTTGATTACCCACCTCCGCCAGCAATGTCCATTACATGTTGGTTGTCCTCGACCAGCCTAGGGCCGAAATATTTCAAATCTCGTCATTTCGCATAACTTACTGTAGCGATCTCTGGACTCTTCCTTCCCCATCATCCATGATGGAAGGGATAGGGAACCATGGCATGGCCATGCCTTTTTCCATCGTAGAAGTTGCATACTCTATAGTTCAGCAAGCTTCTGCCAACTCGGATTTGACTCCCACATAGGAGTTAGATCTGGTTCCCGAGCCTACATGGGCTCATGGTTCCCTTGCTGATATTGATTCTTTAGACTTAGTCTTGCCCTCAGACGAGGTGATTATTGAGGCAATGACTAGTCCAGACAAACCCTGGGATGATCTTCATCATAGATCTTACTTCTTCTAAGAGTTAAGAAGAATTGAAGTAGGTGAATTCACTTTGACTATGACTAGAGATAAGGCTTTTCCTATCAATCCTTTGGCTAAACATGTTGTTTATGTTGAAGGAAATATGGAAACCATTTCTCAAATGATACCTATTTATATCTCCAAAATCCATGGCATCATGGAGAATATCTTCGTCGGAGCGAAATGCTCCACCGAGGAGATTTGAATCTACACAGATTTATTTAAAGATTTCCATGACATGTTTTCTTGGTCTTACGAGAAAATGTCAGGCATAGATCCAAGAATCGTTGAACATGAAATCATGACATATCCTGATGTTAAGTTGGTTGGGTAGATGCTTCTTCGAGTCAATCCTAGGAAAGAAGCAGCTATTAAGGCTAAAGTAGAGAAACTACTCCAAGCTGGTTTCATTTACCCCATCCAATTGACTCAATGGTTGTCAAATCCCATTCCATTCAAAAAAAAATAGGGCATGATTTGCATATGTATGAACTTTTGTGATTCTAACAAGGATTTTCCAAAGGAAAATTTCCCCACGCCATTTATTGACCAGATAGTCGATGAATGCACAGGTTGCGAGGCCTTTTCTTTCATGGATCATTTTTCAGGATACAATCAGATACAGATCAAGCCCTAAGACCAACACAAAACCACTTTCATCTATCCGTGGGGTACATTCGCTTATCGAAAGATGTCATTTGGTTTGAAAAATGTTGGAGCTATGTTTCAGCGGGCCATGTCTTTTTCTTTCCACGATCTCAAACACATAGTCGAGACTTATCTTGATGATTTAGCATCATGATCTCGCAAGAGAGATGATCATCCCACACACCTTTGACTTATCTTTGAGCGATGTCGCTACTACCGGATCCGCTTGAATCCAAACAAATGCATCTTTTGCGTAACATATGGTTGTTTTGTAGGTTTCATAGTTTCAACAACAGGGATCATGGTTGATCCTCTAAAGGTTGAGGCAATAGTTCAATTGCCTCCTCTGTGCACAATCCCTCAGCTTCAAAGTTTACAGGGAAAAGATAACTTCTTACATCGTTTCATCACAAACTATGCCAAGATGACAAAGGGTTTCATGCATTTACTGAAGAAGGACGTTCCTTTTCTCTGGGATGAAGTCGCTCAACACTCCTTTGAAGCGTTGAAACACACCCTCACATCTACTCCTCTGCTTAAGCCACCGAATTATAATAAAAATTTCTTATTGTACTTGGACGTTGAAGAGTCGACCATCAGTATGGTCTTGGTTTAGGAGGATGATTTTCTCTCAGAACATGTGATTTATTACCTAATTCGAGGCTTGGTTGGACCATAACTAAATTATTCTCACATTGAAAAACATGCATTGGCAACAGTTCATGTTGTCCAACAGGTTCTCCATTAAATCTTGTTTCGCAAAACCACTGTCATTGTCATCATGAATCTGTTTCAATACGTGTTGACATGACGTGTGATCAGTGGAAATATTAGTAGAGGGATAGTTTTCCTCTAGGAATTCAACTTGGATTTTGTCTTGGTGAAATCCAAAAAGTCGTTGGTCTTTGCGAAACTGATCTCGGAACTTATAGTCGAATCAAGAGATGTTATACACGAGGAGTTACCTATCAAAAAAGACATGTTTTTTATCATGTCTTCAGACCCCTTGGATGGAGATATGCTAGTCTATCTCCAAGATTTGAAATTCCCTGCCTCTACTTTTCATGATGAGAGTCATCATATACGCCATCAGGACAAGAACTATCTCATCCTCGAGGACACTCTGTATCATCGAGGTGTAGATTGCATCCTTCGTTGGTCCCTCACTCATGAAAAGGTGGAAATCAAGCTTAACGATTGCCACATGGGAGCATGTGGCAGTCACTTGTCTGGGTTGGAAACAACCCAAAATATTCTACGAGCCGATTACTTTTGGCTGACATTAATCAAAGATTGTGTTGAATCGGTTAAGAAGTTCCACCCATGTTAGATCTTCTCTTGTAATATGAGGGCACACCCCACTCCCATGTTTCCCGTCATCATAGTTGGTCCCTTCACCAAGTGGGGAATTTATTACGCTACATGCAACCCTCCTTCCACAGGGGGGAACCATTATATCATCGTAGCAGTAGACTAATTCACGAAGTGGGTCAAAGCTATGCCAACGTTTAAAGATGATGGCGAGTTAGAAACTCTCTTTTTGTTTAACCAGATAATAGCAAGGTTTGGCGTCTCGAGAGAAATTTTCACTAACCATGGAAGTCACTTTTAGAACAAAATGATGTCTGAGTTAACATCAAATCTTGGGTTGAGGAAAGAACATTCAGCACCCTACTACCCACAAGCGAATGGTCAAGTGGAAGCTGTGAATAAATACCATAAGACTATTTTACAGGGAACGATCAATTCAGCCAGGTCAAATTGGAAATTGATGTTGTACTCAACATTATGGGCCTACCGAACTTATGTTAAGATTGCAACCGATTTCTCACCCTTTCAACTTGTTTACGGGATAGAATCAGTCTTTCCTATAGAGTGCCAGATCCCCTCTCTAAAATTGGCAGTACAATTATTGCTAGACACTTCATCGCTTGAAGAGTGTTTATTATATATTGAGCAGCTCGATGAGTAGCGTCGGGATGAAGCCTTGGCTAACTATGATCACAAAAAAAAAATTAAGTGTCAGTATGATTGGTTTGTCCACCCTCATATTTTCTCTGAATGAGACCTTGTCCTAGTCTATGACCAAGATAAGGACCCCCTAGGTGCAAGCAAGTTCAAACCCATGCGGTTCGAACCTTTCATCGTAAAGGAGGTTCTAAAGAAGGGCGCTTATCGTCTGGTGGAATTTGAGGGAAATGTTGTGGCAGAGCCTAGAAATGGGCTCTTTCTCAAGAAGTATTACTCGTAGGTGGGTCACCTTGGGTGACTTCTAGTAACATATGTATAGTCTTATACATTTTCTTTTTAGCTTTTGTCTTTTTGGTTTTATGGACATGTCATTTTTGATGTCATCTTTTTCACTATGGCATATGTCAAGTGAATCAAAGGTGTTCATTGGGTTTTCATACGGTGCTAGCTGACACAATCGGAGGCTTGCTTCCACAGCTTGGGTGATTTTCACACCTCAGGGCCAATTTCTATCTTTAGGAGGTCTCTGTTTAGGTGACACCAAAAAAAATGTCACCAAATACAATGCAGTCTTAGAGTTGCTTCGTGACACTTTGTCACATGGTATCTCTCACCTCCAGGCCTACTTAGACACTCAGTTGGTTGTGTCTCAGTTAAATGGGGTTTACCGTGTTTACGATCCTACACTACACTGATGGTTCCTTAGAGTACATCTCTTAGAACGAAGCTTTGATTACATTATGTACATCCATGTTCCTATGAGATTGAATCAAATCATAGATACTCTAGCTAATCATGTATTAGATTGGCATATTTCACACATGTAAGAAAAATCACACACACGCACATGTAAATACATTTGTAAAATAGATGTAATCCATAAGACATAAAAAGATGAAAAATATCCATATATATATCAAAAAATATCAGAGTACATGGGTGGGCGCAAGTGCCTCAAAAATATGTCCAACCAGAGTCATGGGGCCTATGACCTAAAAAATATACAAAAGGTTCTCTCGGCACGTAAGTAGTCTAGCCCAGCTAAGGGTGGGGCATGTTGGCCCTGTTGTAGTGAACAACATCATTCGTGAAATGCTGAAAGAGTTGGACCCATGTCTGTGGCACCCCAACTATGTGAGGTTGCATCGACGGTGGGAGATACTTGATCTTTTCCATAGGGATTGTACGAGTGAGTGTGGTAAGGTTCCACTCTACCCATCTCAATACTCTCTCATCCTCTCCAGCTAGAGGCCCCCCTACTACTGTTGCTGGTCTGGCTGCTCCAGCTAGTCCTGCCTCTGGTCAAGGATGTTGCCTAGTCCTCGAGAATTCTTCTTGATGCACTAGTCCCACATTTGTACATAATAGATACGTAAATGTCAGATACTTTGGTATAACAAAAAAAATTATATATATAAAAAGACATAAAAATTAAATAACTTTGAAAATAAAACTTACCCGTCTCTCTTCGCTCCACTCCGGGAGGTACAGGAATGTTAGGATCTCTAGAAAAATTGATCCTAGCATAGGGGTAGTCCTTTATTGTCGAAATCTTCCATGACCACTAGTTGAAAAAAATTTCATCGAAGGCCTCGATGGTCCTCCCTCCCCCCTGTCGCGTCAACAATGCCTCCCATCTACATAGCGTTGGCTGAGAGGCCTCCTGCCCTCATATAATCTCTCGAAGACTGAGACTGGATACCCTCTCAAAGAAAAATGAGCACAAATGGTCCCAAACCTAAAGTTACGGTGCTCCCATATCCGACATTCTGTTAGTTGTCTCTTCATGCAATCCACCATGGTGGTACTCCAGTAAAAAAAGCATGCATTTATCCATTGTACCGCACAATGTGTGTTCACCCAGGAGGCCTGATGTAAATCTACGGATCCAGTGATCCACCCAATAAGTAGAACTATCACTTTGAGTGATAGGTTGTTGATCTTATGTATAGGCACCTGAGAACCTACTTTCTTAGTACCAGCCTCACAATGGAGTCCAATCAACTACTCGATGTTGTGCGGCCCAAGGGGAAAAGTGTGGAAATTGATTGGATCGCCTGTCCTCGAGAGACCATGCAGGAAGTAAATGTCCTCAGTTGTTGGAGTCAATGATTGCCCCTCAAGCATGAATGCCTTTGCGTCATGATGCCAGTAATCTATCAATGCATTTATCAACCTGGGTTGTGCCCTCATAAACGGACACTGGAAGAACTTTAACAACCTGCATTGTGAAAAAACAACGATAGAAATAGGGTCCTCGGAGACCAAAAAATCAATGTCCTCATGCTCCCTCTCTCTCCAATGCACATACATCCTGCAAAAACAAATCAATGGAGAGTTAAATCTTGCATTTTCAATATTTCCCACTTATTGAAGGGTGTACGCAGGCTATCTTGGGGGCAGTCGCATGTACACGTGGTCTGTGCTTGGACAACCCACATACACACAGGGCCGACCACTTTAAAGGTCAGTGCCCCCCCCCAAAAAAAAAAATTTGAAAAAATGAAAGATGGAAATGCAAGAGAGGTTAGTATGTACTTACTTGGTCCAAACAGAAGTTCGTTTCTTCCACTAAAGCTCCTAGAATCAACTATTTCAGCAAAGGGGTGTTTTTTAACTTTTGGTCAATTCTCAAATTACAATGGTGATAATGAGCTGCCAACTTTCTATTTATAGACTTTTTTGGCCCCTTTTGTCACTTTTTGGACCCTTTTGCCATTTTTTCTATCTTGAAAATCATTTACTATGGTTCCTGAGTTTCTCAGGGGATGTTACGATAAGTGTTACTTTGGGTATTGAGAATTTTTTTGAGATATGGGTCAGTTTTAAAGGCCTTTTGGTAAAAAGTCATTTTTCCAAATTTGTGCATGTAAGATAGGATTCCACCTCCACTTGTTGCACCTCATTGTCTTTTTCACTTTTCCATAGGATCAATCCCACCGAATTGTGACATGGAACCTTCACTCCTGCCCTAAATTGCACCAGACATGCATACCTGGTGTCATGCCATATAACTTGCTATCTTTGTCAAGCCATCACTGAACAAGCTCTTCAAAAAACCATGATTTGAAGGTGTATGCGCCTTGCACCACTACTGCCCACATACACATGCATGATAACCCACTATAGGCCGCATACACTCGAAAAATATCGTGAAAAGTGGAAAATTTCATAGGATACTGGTTTCTGGGTCATTACTTAACCATTTGACTTCCCATAGCCAGTCACCCCAACCATTACTATGCCTTTTGGCATATAAAAGAAGGGGTTGGGGTCCCATTGCACAAGGGAATCATGAAAGCAAAGAAACTCTATCCATTTTATCAATCCCCCTTTGCCCCAATTGCAAATCCCTTACCATTTCCCTAAGAGAGAACTGAAGAGGATAAGAAGACGTGGAAGCAGTTGGTGCATGGTGATGAGGATCCCATGAACAAGTTCGAGGAGCAGTGTCGGTCTCATGTTTTAAGTGACTTTTTTGTGAGATTAATATAAATAAGTAATGTTTTCGTCCTGCCAAATGATGTCTTAAAATTATATGATTTGCTTACATTTCTTTCTTATGATGTCTAACCCATTAATCCATATGTAGAATGCATGCTTGTAGTTTCTTATTTGTCTTTTGATGAATGCAGGTCAGCCTTGGGAGGATATTTGCAGTCAGGAAACAACCCAAGCACAAAGGGATCGACATCGGACGCGGAGTTTAAGGTAGGCATATCATATCCCTCTCTCTTGTCTTTTATGTATGATTGTGGGGTAATGTTGGGATAGTGATTAAAAGTAGGAGACTTTAGATGGTTATCTATGCCTTCACTTTAGACCCTTTGTGTAGTCCGTAGAGCGGTTTTCCCGCTATAGCAGTGCTTCCATAATGTTTGATACTAGAAGGTTATTGGGTCGAACTCTCAGTTTACCTTCTTACACACATATAATCTTGGGAACGGACAACAATGCACTATCGTGAAAACCAAATAATATGACATAAATAATTTCTTCTGCTTCTTGTGTTGCGACAATTGGGAAGATATTTCAATGGAAATTAACTTACCCCAATATAATATGACCTGTTCTTTGACCGTAAAATATAGAATGTAAAGAATCATCTAAAAGATGTTGGTTGTAGTTTCTGGTCATGTTATCTTCATGAAAAGCCATGCAATTTCCTGTAAGGGATTTTGAAATGAGCCAACCTGCAATCTCGTGATGTCCTCGGGGATGATCGTTTGGTTCTATAGGAAATTCAAGTAAGAGATCCAATCCATTATCATGCTTCTTTAATAACTCCCTGCAATATTTTCCCTTGAAGGTGAGTGTTGGCTCAAGAAGTCTCAACATCTTAAAGAATTCCCGAGGTGAAAGAGAGACAAGGGAATGGTCCCGCAACTAAATAATCCACTGGCTTGGAATATATCTCTCAACACACTAGGTGACCAACTCCTTACAATAAAAGACTTTTGGGACACAACCTGTATGCGTAATTCCATACATCCATATTACTCCCTTCTAGGTAGAAGGGGATGAGTACTAGGAATATGCTCTATACCACTAAAAACTATGGTCCTCACACCCAAAAATATTTAATGTATCTCCACAGAAATCTTGTTGAGTTGTTTCCATAAGTTGACAAGAACGTTCCCTTGCTCCAGATTATGTTTAAAATGAAAGTTGGAGGGGGATACTATTATCCTCTGTAAATCCTTCTTTAATGCATTTTAATAGAAGATCGCCTCTAGCCTTTCACTTATTAATGACAATCCTTTCAAACCTATATGGTAAGTTATTAGCATTAAAATAATAGTAAATGTGCATTGGCTAGGGTGTGAGGGTGGCGGGGATGGATGGGAGAAAAATATGATTTGAGATTTTTGTGAACCCGGGAACCCGCAAACCCACGAGTCTGTGATGGTATGAGGTGCTAATTTGGCTAATTATATAATGGTTCAATGGTCAGATAGACTCATCGTAGGTGGAATGAGACTTGGAAGTTCGGGGAGTCATGGGATCAAAATGTAGATCACAAAACATTTTGGTGCAAGGTGTATATCATGGAACATGGGAGCATGAGAGTTCAATCCTGCCAACCTGAGAACCCGCGATCGTAAAATCAACTAAGTATGGAACAACACGACAGTTGGTTGGAATCATGATGTGAATTTATATATGGATATGAGAAACTGTAAGTCCTCCAACCCTGGAACTTGTCATCTAAAAAATGCAACTAAGTGTAGAACTAGAAAGGGATAGTAGGAGGGGAAAAAGAAAAGGGAAAAACAGGTAAGCATAGAAGAGGGAAAAGAAAGGGATACAATAATTTGGGAAAATATAAAAGGGGAGGGAAATTTTGGAAGTGGGAAATGAACTCAAAAATAGGCTCCAACTGTGGGATGATAACCCCCTGTGGGTTGTCAAGAATCTAGAATCTCTCGTGACTAGGTGCTTTTCCCATTGGGATATGGAATTAGATTAAGAATGTACAAACTAAAAATTAAATTATGTACAATGAGAATGAAAAATTTCTAGGAGAATAAACCTTTCAAATGTTTCCTATTGGCAAAAAACATTAACATTTTTCCTTTCATGTCTTGGAGCATATATGAGTTAAAGCCCATTATCTTTTCGACGACGCAGGTTCTGATCCAGAGTGCTTCAAACTTTGTATGCATGGATGGATTATCCTTGGCTTTGATCCAAAGCAGTACCAATTCTCCCTTCTGAAGGTTCTTCATAGTTGTGCTTTGATCAAAATATCTCTTGATGCTCAACTACCTCTAAGAAGTTTTATTCAGGGCCTTGCTTCGTTCCTCTTCTAGCTTCAACAATTGATTGATTCTTTTCTGGACAGGCGAAGTGACTTATGTATCCTTAGTATTAACCAAAGATATCATTGCATTACGCTCGAGGCTAATAAACATTTTTTCCTCTTTTCCATAAACTAATAGATATGGAGACATCCCGGTGCTATCCTTCAGGATTTTCCTTCTTTCCCATAATGCTTCTTCCAACTTCATATGACAATTCCTCTGGTTTCTATCAATGATTTTCTTCAATATCTACACAATTGTTTTTTTTGTGGATTCTGCAAGGCCAATTCCTTGTGGATAATAATTCAATTATTGACCCATGAAGATCCCATATTTTCCGCAAAACTATGTGAACTTTTACCCAATGAAGATCAAACCATTTTCTGTGATAAATTTATCAGGGACACCAAACCTCGACAGAATTCTGTCCTTGAGGAATCTAATCAATTCTTCAAAATCATCCTTTTTCAGTGCCACTGCTTCTAGCCATTTTTTGAAATAATCAGTAACTGTCAGAATGTACATACACCCCTTGCTATATTTTGGATTAATCAACCCAACAACATCAAGTCCCCACTAAGAAAATGGTTGTTCCACCACAATCAGCTGCAAAGGCATCGCAACTTTCTTCATTTTTCCTGAAAAACTGCTGACATGACCAACATCTCCTTATTACGGCATACAAATCCCTGAATATTGATGGCCAGTAAAATCCCACTCTGATTATTTTGTGGGAAGTTGCAGTAGGTGCAAAGTGTCCACCGCATATTCCCTCATGGAATTCTTTGATAAGTCCTTGAGCTTGATTCTTATCGATGCATTTTAGCAGTAGGCCATCAAAATTTCTTCTAAAAAGTATGTCAGCAATCAAAACGTATTGCTTCACCTTAATCACGAGTGTCCTTCGCTACTTGGGATTCATTGTAATAGGGAATTTCCTAGACCTTAAATAGAATATGATATCTTTGTACCATTTTGAACCAGCTAATGGTTCTCCGACTGAGAATGAAATCATCCCATCGACCAAGTCCCCATTCATAATAATCTTTCTTAAACCTTGTCCTTTGATTTCCTTCAAAGTTTTAAGCTCAATATCATACTCTTGAATTTTCACTAACCAGTTAGTCCATTTACCTTCTCTCAATTGTTGATTTAGAAGCATTTTGACTGGTGATGAGGGAACATAAGATATAACATGGGAGTTTAATATATACATCTGAAAGCGTTCCATAGATTTTACAAGAGTCAAATCATGTTTCTCAAGTTCTGAATACCTCAACTCTGTTCGAAAACACAGGTATTCCAACAGAGGACGAACACCTTCAGTAACCACTCACATAACCAGATCAAAGATCAACACACCGATG
>ML777394.1:36470-56578 GCA_009831015.1 Picea engelmannii | reverse complement strand
AAAATAAACAGGATTTCCTCACATCCGTCATAGTAGGGCTAAAGAGTTATGATCACATAAAAAATTAAAAGAAAATGATTTGCATGCAAAAGAGAACTTTGACAAAGTGATACATGGGAAAATCAAATGAATATAATGATAGATCAACCTCAAATACTTTATATTAAAAAAATATGGGTTACAAAGTACAGTCGATATTGTTCCCAAAATAACTCTCTTGGAATTTCTAGAAAATATATACTTCAATACATATTATTTGAAATTAAAATGCATTTGTTATAATGACTAGGATTGGGGATCTCGCAGACCATAAATAAAATATGTATAATAATGAAGTTCTTAGAAAGAAGAAAGTGGGAGGGGGAAGACATCAAGACCTGGTAAGAAGAAAAATGAAATTATTAGCCTTCAATTAAACCTTTCGATTTAAAGAGGTTGAGTAACTAGATGAAGAGCTTGATAAAGACAAAAATATGTGATCATTATGAACTTACTATGATGGTATCTCCTCTTTTTCACTTTCTCATTGATGTCCTTTTATGGATTTCATCGACGGTTACAGGAATCGTCTCAATTGTCCTTTTCCCTTCATCGGTAAGTTTTTCGACATCCTTTTTAGACCACTCCTCATTGGTGCCACGTTGATTTTATGAAGGATTTTTATATTGAAGAGATTTCCTTCCAAGTCCCTTAGATCAATAGAAATATTTCTCAAAGCTTCTTCAATATCTTGATTTTTAATTGAATAGTCGACTAGCCAGTTTTCCACATCATCTTCAGTATACTAAAAAATTCCATAGAAATTTTCAAATGATAACCCTTTAAATATCTCAACTTGTTCGTCAAATTCTTTCTTAGTTAAGAACAATGATTTGAGTATCAATTTGGGTTCTTGGACCTCATTGGTGTTCCTAGCTAGGTCTATCTCAGTCAACATTTTGAATAATTTTTCTTCTGGTTATGGCTTGGCTGCATGCTTGGACAATAATATTCAAGTTCTTAACCTTTTCCTTCTAGCATCCATTTAGTTGTTTTATCCGGTTCGGATAAGGTATATCCTCATATATTCTTTTCAACTTTGTCATATTGGTAACTTTAAAACCAAAGGGTACAACTGCATCGAGCTAAAATCCTTCCTCATTTTTCAAATCTTCCTGTAAATATTCATGAAAAGTGTGTGCTCTCGTTCCAAAAGAGACCATGCTCTTTGACATCTCCCAAGATTCTGTAATTAATTCCATTATTTTCTTGATATTATTATCCACATAGCCACGAGATGACGTGAGAAGGATTGTTGATCCTTTTAATTTTTCTACAGGTGTGGTAGGCCCGATCTTTTCTAAAGGACTAGCAAGTACTCGAAGAGGCATTAAAGTTTGATCCAATTCTTTGATTCATTCCTTTAACCTGACATTCTCTACTTCAAGGACTCCAATAGAATTATCTAGAGCATCTCCAGTTGCTCAGTGAATTTGGGAAATTTGGGAAGGCTGTAGGTTCCATAGGTTGATCTTTGAATGAGATTTCCCCTTTTTATTCTTTACATCTTTTTTCTCAATATTCAAATTTTGGGACTCGTTATCAAAGACAACGCTCTGAAATACAAAAGTCTCTTATTCATCGAAGGTATTTCTCTCAATTATTTCCATATGATGATTCTATTGAGCAGTGTTCTCTAGTTGGTTGACGTTAGGGAACACTTTTTCGATGTCAATTTCGAGTTCCATATCCTATAGGGAGAGTTTGTGGATATCTCTTTCACCTCGAGGTCCCTCCTCTTCTTGAACAATGTTTTTTATTTTCTTCCTCAAGGGAACTTTCAAGTTTTGTTGGAGGAGGGTTATTATCTCCTGCTCCACCAGAAGAACTATGGGTTACTTTCTTAATTTGGTGGGTGATTGGAGTGCTGCTCTGAGATGTTGTACTCTTTGGAGTGATAGTCAGGGATCAAGAACTTTTCTCACCCAAAACTTTTCCTCTCTGCTTGTACGAATCATTGGTGTTGAGTGTCATTTCCAGGTCATAAATGTCATGAGCGGGAGTGCCTGAGACATTATCTCTGTCTTCATTCAAAATAACATTAATGAAAGAATTGATGAAACCAACAACCAGTAGATGTTCTACAAAAATTTCACTAGGGTCGAACCCTTTTACTCTTTCAACATATTTTAGATTGAGGTTGTCGAAGTGGCCAGTGAATTCATCAATCTTGTTCATATTTTTGAATATGAAGTCCCCAAATTTCCAAGGTAGAGGTATGAATTGTTTTTTTCTCTTTTCATGGAAAAAATGCAACCAGTAGTTGTACTTCCTTTCTATTTCAACAACAAACATTTTCCAGATATGTGGCATGGAAGGAAGGATTTTAGTTGGAACCAAAAATCATTATAACATTATAATTATCCATTTTTTCTAGTGTTCCCTTCATATCCGGGAACTTACTCACCTGGTATGACATCCGGGGAGTGTCCTTTCCAAACAACAAGCCTTTAAAAACTTAGACAAAATAATTAAAAACTTCATAAAAATGCTAGGAGGCCTTGTGTGTCCATAATGTTTGATACCAGAAGGTTAATCGGTCATATTCACAGTTTTCCTTCTTACACATAGATAATCTCGGGAACTGACAACAATGCGCTATCGTGAAAACAAAATAATATGACATAAATAATTTATTCTCCTTGTTGTATTGCGACAATTGGGAAGAGATTTCAATGGAAATCAACTTACCACAATCAAATATGGCATGTTATTTGACCATAAAATATAGAATGTAAAGAATCATCTAGGAGATCTTGGTTGTAGTTTCTTGTCCTATTTCCCTCATGAAAATCCATGCAATTTCCTGGAAGGGATTTTTAAATGAGCCAATCTAAAATCTCGTGATGTCCTTGGGGATAGTCGTTGGGTTATCTAGGAATTTAGGGAAGAGGTCCAATCCATTGTCATACTTCTTTAAGAACTCATTGCAATATTTTCCCTTCAAGGTGAGCATTTTCTCGAGAAATCTAAACATATTATGGAATTCCTGAGGCAATAGAGAGACAAGGGAATGGTCCAACAACTGAATAATCCGTTGTCTTGGAATATATCTCTAAGCGCACTAGGTGATCAACTCCTTATAGTCAATGACTTCTGGTACACAGCTTGCGCATGCAATTACAGATGTCTAGATTACTCCCTTCTGGGCAGAAGGGAATTAGTAGTAGGAATATGCTCTGGATCACTGAAAACGCTAGTCCTCGTGCCTGCAAATATTCAATTTAACTCCACAAAAATATTGTCGATTTGTTTTCCTAAGTTTATGATAACGTTCCCTTGCTCCAGATTATGTTTAAAATGAACGCAAGAGGGGGATAATATAATCCTCCATAAATCCTTTTTTAATGCATTTCAATAGCAGATCTCCTCGAGCGTTTCACTTATTAATGACAATCCTTTCGAACCTGTATGGTAAGTTATTAGCATTAAAATCATAGTAAATGCACATTGGGAAGGCTGCGAGGGTGGCGGGGACAGACGAAAGAAAAATATGATTTGATATTTTTGTGAACCTAAGAACCCGGGAGTCCGTGATGATATAAGGTGAAAAATTGGATAAGTATAGAATGGTGCAACAGTCGAACAGACTCATCATAGGAGGAATGAGACTTGGAAGTTCAGGGTGTCCAGGAATCAAAATGTAGATCTCATAAATTTTTGGTGCAAGGTGTATATCATGGAACATGGGAGCATGAGAGTTCGATCCCGCCAACCCTGAAACCCGCAATTGTAAAATTGGATAATTTTGGAATAACACGGTGATCGATAGAAATCGTGATGTGAATTTATATATGGATATGAGAAATCGTAAGTCCGCCAACTTGGGAACCCGTCGTATGAACAATGTGACTAAGTGTAGAACTAGAAAGGGATAGTATGAGGGAAAAAAGAAAAGGGAAAAATGGGTCAGTATAGAAGAGGGAAAAGAAAGGGAGAAAATAATTTGGGAAAATAGAAAAGGGGAGGGAAATTTTGGAAGAGGGAAATGACCTCAACAAGTTTAGATTACAGTCAAAGACTTCTGATACACAACCTGTACGCGCAATTCTAGACGTCCAAATTTCTTCCTTCTAGGAAGAAGAGGATGATTAGTAGGAATATGCTTTGGACCACGGAAAACTCTGGTCCTCGCGCCCGAAAATATTCAATTTAAATCCACAAAAATTGTTGAGTTGCTTCCATAATTTGATGAGAACATTCTCTTGCTCCAGATTATTTTTAAAATGAACGCTAGAGGGGGATAATATAATCCTCCGTAAATCCTTCTTTAATGCATTTTAATAGTAGATCTCCTCAAGCATTTATCTTATTAATGACAATCACTTTGAAACTGTATGGTAAGTTATTAGAATTAAAAACATAGTAAATGTGCATTGGGAAGGGTGCAAGGGTGGCGAGGATGGACAAAATAAAAATATGATTTGATATTTTTGTGAACCCGGGAACCCACGAGTCCGCGATGATATAAGGTGAAAAATTGGATAAGTATAGAATGGTGTGACCGTTGGATGGACTCATCGTAGGTGGAATGAGACTTAGAAGTTCCAGGAGTCCAAGGATCAAAATATAGATCTCATAAATTTTTGGTGCAAGGTGTATATCACGGAACATGGGAGCATGAGAGTTCGATCCCACCAACCCTTAAAACCGCAATCGTAAAATAGGCTAAGTATGGAATATCACAGTGGTTGGTCGGACTCGTGATGTGAATTTATAGATGGATATGAGAAATTGTAAGTCCACCAACCTAGGAACCCGTCATCTGAAAAATGCGATTAAGTGTATAACTAGAAAGGGATAGTATGAAGGAAAAAAGAAAAGGGAAAAATGGATCAGTATAGAAGAGGGAAAAGAAAGGGAGAAAATAATTTGGGAAAATATAAAATGGGAGGGAAATTTTGGAAGTGGGAAATGACCTCAACAAGTTCAAATAAATATTTCATATTCCTATCATAATAATTCTTGGTTATGTATTTCTTATGAAAATACCTTTTGAACTACCTTCAAGTAATCTTGTCTTCATCAATGTGTTGAACTTGTACATATTGATCCCACCACATTGATGCTTCTCCATTCAGATGGAAAATGAAAATTATTCCTTTTTCCTGGGAGGAACAATTGTGCAACTAAAAATGTTTCCTCATCCCCAACAACCAAGTCTCCACATTCTCGTATTTATTGTTCTCACCATCAAAGGTAAGAGGCTTGATCTTATTCATTTATCCTTATATTTCATCTACCCTATAACTCCTCTTCTTCTTTCTAACATGAGATGGACCTTAACTATTGTGTTCCATTCTAACTGAATTCCTTGGTGAGTGATGGTCATGTCTATCAACAATTATAGATTATCTTATTTTATCATGATATTGTGGCTCTTTGACTTTCCTGAGTTTCCCCCCTTATCCAACTTCTTCTCTATTTTGTCCAAACTCTGCAACAACTTGATGTTGATGCCATTTTGATGCTCCCTGTCTTTCATAAGCCTCTCATTATCATATTTATAACTCAACACATATATTTGTAGACACTTTATAGTCTCCACCAAATTCATGATTTCCTCCTTGCCTTCTCCATGCCCATTTGATTATGTTCCAGCATTGCCCATGCTGGCACACAACCCCATGACTTCATCCTTGTGGCTATAAGTCCTTTATGCATCCTCCATGTCTCTGATCTCACTGTTGATTCCGAGTTGATCTATTTTCCATTAAATATGAAAAATTTTCATGCAATAGGATTTGTTAGATGAAAGAATTTAACAAATCTATAAATTCATGCATCATTATGCCCTTAAAATTCACTAGAAAACATTATTTCTGATTCCTTGTGAATTATACACTTCAATTCACATTTCTAGGTGATTATCTAGACTCATGTTTTCAATACCTTTACAATGACTGCTTTATTTATCAATTATGAGTCTTGAGAAGAAAGTTATGTCCATTTAATCATTACCCATTTTCTCCTTTTGCACACCCTTCAACCAGGTGCAATTTTTATCTATGGCCATGCATATTTTCCCCTTCTCCTTTTGAGTTTTGATATGAGCTCAATTGGGTTCCTCTATGACCATATTTTTGGCAACCTGACGAAGTTTCACCTTCATCCAAGCTCTAGGATACTAGTTACAACCTGTTGAAGTTTTGGATAAAATACCTCTTTTAGCATTGAATGTTGCATGTTCCTTCTACCTTCTTATGTGCACTTTTAAGTGCCCATATTATGAATATAACTCAATTTCTATCTTTTGTGGCTCAATATTCTTTCGTATACTTTTCTTCCCCAAACTAATTCCTAAGTAGGGAGTTCGGTCTTCAAAAGTTAACTGGGTCTCATTTTTACCTTGCACTATTTGTCCTGTAACTTCCTCATACAAGCTCTGTTTTGACAAAAGGTTTCCCTCGTTAGAAATTGGACTTCCAAAAATGTGTTTTAGGCCTTCAAAATTGTCCTACAAGTTAATCACTTGGACAAAAACATTTTTTATGTCTAATTTTCACTAATTTATGAGAAATTTGATTAAATTTTTCTAACTAGGATGTTGATGTGGAATCCTGGTCCACCTGACACCCCTAGAATGATTCCATGTTATCTCCTCACACACCTGGCCTTTCCCTGTTAGCCTATATCACCTTCTATCCCCCCTCGTTCTCCTTTCCTTATCTTTGTGTCACGTACATTCCTTAGTTTTCGGGCCCCACAACACTTCGTTTCCCACATGACATCTTTTCATTGGATCACATGATTGAGTGAGCCCTATTCTGGACCAATTTTCCCCAGTGCATATAATTTCATGCCACTTTAATCCAACGATATAGGATCATAGGTAGTCGGTGGTGATCAATGGTCAATATCACATCCACCCCCCCCCAACCTATCGATCGTTAATAGGGGGTTTCGAGATGGAATCCTATTGATTTTTGGTTTGTGACATAGTGGTCTTGTGTGAATTTCGTCCCCCCTATTGGTTTCCAAAACCACCAGGGGACCCTCCCAAAATTATGGTTCTAGGGTCCTAAGTTTATGGCTTTTCTAGTCACGTTGGCACTCATCCATCGTGGCTCCACATCACCTACCACATGCCACCATTACCACCGTGTACCTTCCATCATGGCCCTATCACCATGAAATTACATATCACCACTTCCACTTGAGATGACACGTGGCTCCACATCATGGTAACACCACTCTATGGAAAATAACCAATTTTTTCAAATTTTAAATTTTCTTAATTTTTCCAAAAATGTCCAAATTCATAATTTTGAAATTATTTTCTGGGACGCCACTGAAGCTCTACAATTAGCCTCATTGTGGAAAATTCCATCCCTGTAGGCTCCGTACATGTAATTCAACTATTCCTTTCAAATTATCCATGGATTGCATCTTAGAAATTGGGGCTTTTTCCCAATTTTTCCCAATTACATCAAAATCCACAATAGTTGCACGTAAATTTGCAAAATTTTACTCAATTACACGTTGAAAATGGCCAATTTGAGATTGAAATTGGTGATTCTTAATGGATGGTATAAATTTCTCTTCAATTACTAGTGAATTTTCCCCAAATTTGCAAGAGTACTTTTAACAAACAGTTTGCAAACATACATTAAACTTTCCTAATGGAATTTTAACCAATAGTTTGTGAACATATTCTGCAAATTTCACTTTTGTGGTCTATCTTCGGCCCACTGCAGGTCCAATGTCCAAACTAGAGCTTTGATACCACATTGTAGCATTTTTAGGCCCAGGCTAGGCCATGCAACTAAAAAATTATGGCTCTTATACCATTCAATTAATAAAATTCTCTACAGATGCAGTAATTATGTAATGCAAATATCATACAATTCATGCACAAACATGTATATTAAAACACATAGAATTTTACATAAGAATTCAAATAGTAAACAGTATAAAACCAAAGATAAAATAACACTTATCTTTTCAATAACTAACCAACTATGTTCAAACCCCATACTTTCCTCCCAACCGTAGACTTTGTTGTTCATAAACTCTCAGCAGTAGGTCACCCTTGAGCCGATGCTAGAAAATCCACCAAGGAAATACTCCTAAGCTAGACTAATGTCTAACCAACATTGTAAAACTCAGGTCAAGGTGCCAACTACTACAACTACCCTACAACTTCTCAGTTCCCATGGCCTGGCCTAACCCAAGAAGTGTACCCCTTATCTGCTCAACAATCCTTTGAATTTCCCACTTCCCTTTTGGAGCTTTAGTAACAGACCATACATAAAGTCTTATAGCTCTGTATCTATTTCCCAACACACAGGGAAATAAATTCCCAATCTTTCTCTCACCGAGAGAGAATGATCACAGGCCTAGCAAGCCTCTTCTTTAGAATGCATAAAGGCCTCACAACATGGTTCTTCTCCTCAAACTAACTACGTTTAATGTTACAATCAACTCCAAGCTCCCAAAGTATTTTACCAATGATGGATGGGAGGGAGGGAGAGTATGAATGGCACGAGTAAAGGTGAGAATAATGGGAGAATGATGGAAGAATAATGGAAAATCAATTATTTCCCAACTCTATGTATGCATGTTCCCAACTTGACACTTGTCATGTTGGGAACTACCATGTCCCCAATTGGATGTATGTTCCCCCATCCTTAGGACTTAGGATAAAATATCATATAACTTATAATTTAGGAAATATTAATATAATATTACCTTGGGCTTAATCCCCCTTGTCTTAGCCCCTCTTCCTATACTCTTAGCCCCCTTTCCCTTCTATTGGAGTTCTATCGCCCCATACTCTGTTTTTTTGGATGGTCTGCATCAGTGATGTATTTTTATTAATAATCTGAGTGTGATATGGTTGCTAGCCTTTTAGCACCCAAGCTCTCTAGCATATTAATCACACAGTCACTCCGACCCAAAATATCATGGCTCACCAAAGTATATGTACATTTACAATTGGGGTTCAACCTAGGGATATTACACAACTGGAGTCTACCATGCCAAAATTAGAAAAATATATCGAAGGGTTCAAATAAGAAAATGGTTCGCTAAGTCTTCCCCAAAAACAAAATGTATTCACTAATCAAGAGTTATGTGATGATTTAATTGAGAAATGGGGAAAGTATGATGTTGAGAATGCACTAGCTGAAACACCCAATTCACCTAAGTCATAATGGCCTACATGGCTCCTGTGACCTTTTTTATATTTTTTTTCTTTATTCTATTTTTTGCATGTAATTTTGTCTAAAAAAAGAAAAACTATCCTTTAGGAAAATCTCTTTGTATTTGAGGTGATTTGAGAAGTATTGCAACTCAAAATTATTTCAAGCTTAATTCAAAAACTCTTTTCGGTGTCAATGAATGTTTATTACTGAAGATTTCTATGCATTAATGTTTATTCATGGATTATCCTTCTCTTGAATTAATATTGCAAGCATCTAGTACATATTTCGATTTGTCAAGTTATATTGTGTGATTAGATAAATTACTAGTTATTATTTTAAGAAAATAGTTTATCTATTTTATTAATTATTTTCTTGTTTTCTCTAATATGTTTATGTCATCTAATATATGATGCATTGTGGAATTATTTCTATAATCAAAGTAGATAAGATAGTGAATCATGGTGTTATTTTTACATACTTTTCATCTATAGAATAGTTTATGTTTCCTAAATATTATCATGTAGTAATCTTTCTCGGCATAATTAGTTCTTATAGAAATAAAAGCTACAACACACTTTCATTTACTATTTCTAAATCTTATCTTTTAGTAATAGGTTTCTTCAAACTCTTTAGAATAGTTTTATTCTTGTATTGAGTATATAAATTATAAAATATAAAAAGAACTAAAAGACACTTTTGAAATAATTCATAAAACCCATCTAATGATTATTAGACCATTAATCTAGATGAATTTTCCATATAAAAACAAGAAGTGTCTAATTGGGCCTTTTCATTGGTTTAATCCTTACTATTGAGATTTTGAGATTCTAGCCTCCTCAAGAGTTTAAGAGGAGTTTTTGTAAGTTGACTAAAGATTTTTATGGTATAACTAGATTTTAATTAGGACTTGTTTGAATTAATTAAAGTTTATTAATATTAAACTATGGTTATTTGGGATTAGTAAAGTTTATTAATGTAAAAATATGATTTTATAGAGTTAATTGTGATTTATTAGCTTTATATTAGGGTCTAATTAAACTTTCCTTTTATTTTTCTTGGATTTCTTATTGGCGGTATTATAATTTACACTTAAATACAAATTTAATTATATTGATTAAAAAAAATAAACTTCGTAAAACAAGAGTATTATGAAATTCTTGGAAATTTGTAA
Source organism: Picea engelmannii (assembly GCA_009831015.1). Lineage (NCBI taxonomy): Eukaryota > Viridiplantae > Streptophyta > Pinopsida > Pinales > Pinaceae > Picea > Picea engelmannii. Next base: position 46,222 of record ML777394.1, on the reverse strand, counting down.
TTCTTCATTACCCTTAGTGGCCTACGTACCTACTGATATATAAGGAACCAATTATTGCCTTCCTATATTATCTCCAGTTGGGAAAGATTCATTTACATTCAAGGATCATTGATGACCATATTGATCTTCATGAACTTATCTGTGTGAAAGGGGTTGGTCGAGTGCATGCATCTAATTGGTGTAGTGAGAGGAATTGACCTTAAGGTCTCTATCCTATTATCAAGAGTGTCTTTCCTAACATTTTAGTCATGCATTTTCCACCTTAGGTAAAGTGTTGTGTTAAGGGGAGCCCAAACCCCATTGTTGAAGTGGTAGTGAGCACTCAACAATGAGAAACCAAATATGGGACATGAATCAAATGACTAGATACTATATAATTCACTCGTTCTAAGTTAGTCTCAATGGGTTATAAGTAAATAGCCCAATCAATGGGTTTTCATTTCCATTCATAAATACAAGGTCAACATTATCATAGGGAAAATATTTCGCCCTCATGCATGGGTGGGAGTAGGTTAGTTTAACTTTAAAAACAATCCCACCTAGATAGTTTCTCCTAGCTCAGTATCCAAATTGGAGAATTTCACATAGCTCAATATCCCGCAATCATGGTAAGGGGACCGATCCTTACCTTTTTAAGAGGAGAAAATGACATCACTTGAGCTAATTCCCTTTAGCTTTCTTGTAATGTTATTAGCATCATGGGATAGCTTCTGTGGTTCAATGTTTTGAGCTTCATGCAAGAAGTCTTGAGGTTAATCCCTTGGGTTGGTGGTGGGTTGGTGCACCTCACTTCATATCCCTACTAGGTCAAGCATCCTAATCAATGCAATGATATTTGATGATCTTGTGTGTTTCCTTGATCTAAGCATTAAAATTTTGTCAATAATACCAACCATTTTTAATATGACCAAAATTTAAATTTTTAAAACTAATAACATTATCTTATATTAAATATACAAAAAAAGAATGGATGTAGGCATGGGTGAGGGGAGATCTAGTAGTTGTCTCTCCACTTCCTCCTCTGATGACATCATGTAATTCAAAATCCTCATGGGTGTTATTAGCAAATCTAGTGTTGTGAATATCCCACCCCCTCTAGATTCATCAATAAATTTGATAAAATATCGAGTGGGAAATTGTCCCCGATGCCTCCCAAATGCAATCTATCACCTTAGTTGTATGATGTAAAAACTACTATAAAATAATTGGTGCCTCACATCAAGGGAAATCTCTCTTATTAATTTAGTGGCCTAGGATTTATTTTCCTTCTTGTTTGAGTATGAAAACAACTATAATCCCATTATTATAGTAGGCCTTACTTCATGGGGCCTTGAGGAAAGTACATGAATGATTGGTCATGTGAATTTGTATTGGCGGAAATATCTTTTGGAAATATTTCTATTTTGACTCAGTAGTTCAATGGCATTTAATTGGAGCTAGTTCTATTTTAGACTTTCTATTTTTATACCATCACTATTATGCATGCCTACATTCCTAAGAAGAGCTCACTAGTTGTTCATTTTTATTAATTATTGAATGTCATTTCTTATATGAGTGTTCATTTCTCATTCATTGTAATAATTCGATCATTGATCATCTCATTGGAGTAGTGTGAATATTTTTTCTCATTCTTCCATATTGAATCTCTCATCCTTTTCTTGATAAGTTTCATTTGTAATTGCTTTAGCTAGGTATCATGTGCAGGTTTCCATGAAACATTGACATGGTATCATAGTTGAGATGCTTGGAGCAAACCAGATAAGCCAAAGAAGAGGGAAATGGGAGTTTCGATGAACAAAATCCATGTATCTAACAATGTCGCAACCTCTCCCTATCAAAAAGTGTGACATTATCAAAGTGTCACACCCTCTCCCTGTCGTAAGGTGCAACACTCATAGGCACACTTATAAAATTGGAAATTTCTTGATAGTGTCGCAACCAACACTTCCTAAGTGTTACACTGTGGCCTTCAGACAGGGTGATATACTCTTGACAGTGTCTCACTATGGCCTTCATACAGGGTGAGATACTCTTGACAGTGTCTCACTATGGCCTTCAGATAGAGTGAGACACTCTTTAAAAAGTTTTTTTCAATGATTTCTCAATAAAAAAAAATTGGGTTTTTCAGAACCAGTAAGATGAATGGATAGGACACCAATTCTTCAGTCAAATTTGGTGATAATACTCACACCACACAATTAGTTTGAATGGAGTATGAAGGATGAATTCCAACTTAGTATGAAAGGATTGTACAATTTGATGATGGCGACAGAAAAACAACCTGCATCAGGGATTAATAAGGCGAGATGGGTGAACCATAAGGATGAGCCCAGAAGACTTCTTCTTGAATTAATTTCAGTTGACTTATGGTTTCATGTTTTCACATGCAAGACTCCAAACAAGATCTATACCACCTTGGAATGTACCTTTGAAAAGTAGGATGAGATGAGAGGTCATATTCTTGAGGTACAGTTGAATACCTTGGATCCTAAAAGTTTTGATAATATACAAGATTTATTTACCAAATTTAAATCTTTGATATTGAGCTTGGCATCTTTTGCTATTGATAATTCTAACAACTTATTCTAACAATCTTGGCTAAGCTAGGACCACAATATGTTGTTTATGTCTGCACTTTCCATTCTGGTAGATATCTCTTGGGATCAAAGTGGAATATTCCTACCATGGAGAAGTTTGTTGATTCTCTCACACATGAGTAGGAAAAACTCATTCAGATGGATGTAGTCAAGGATCCCAACGCACATGTACTCACCTTGCATGATGGAAAAAGATAATCCAAATAGAAAGGAAAGGGGCAGTCACATACTGAGCCAAAGAATGAAGGATATTCCAAACCCTTCAACGATTCTTCAGGTTCCAAAGACTCTTTAGATTCCAAGAAGAAGAAGGAACATCAATGCACTTATTACAATAAACCAAATCATGAAGAATCCACATGCATGAAGAAGAAAATCGATCTTATGGAACGGGTACTTCAGGTGAACATCCTTGGAAACTTCATTCCTAAAAGAGACAAGAAGAAGAAGGAAGAAGATCCTCCTCCTAAGAAATGTAATCAACATGCTCTTGTTTCAATTAATTCCTCATCTTATTCATGGATTATAGATTCTGGCACATCACATTATATGGCAGCAAAAGATGATTTTTTTACTTCTTTGAGTTCATGTTCAAGACCCCCTATTCTCATGGGGGATGGTACTCCTGTAGCAGTAACAAGACATGGAAGAGTGGAACTCTCTAATGGAAGTTTTGAGAATGTTTTACATGTTCCAAATCTTTCTATAAATCTTTTCTCGGTTTATCAGATCACTTAGAAAGGTAAAGCAATTGAATTTCGATAAGATTAAATTTATGTACTTGACATACATGACAATTCCATTATTGAAATTGGTGAGGTAGATCATAAATCAATGTTTTATAAATTCACTAAGTTTGTTGATGATGACTCCTCTTTACTACTTACACATGAGGAGAGTACTTTGCATGTACCACTAGTGCAACATGCAAAGACTTTTATGCTTCCATCAGTTCCAAACATCAGAGATGATTCCATACACTCGGATTATGTACATGGAAATGATTTCATAGTACAACTAGATAAGGATCAAATGTCAAAGCTTCAACAAATGCCCAAGAGGGCACATTACACCCTTTAGGAAACAAGTATCCTTGTAGGGGATCCATTGGATTCGGGGAAGACTCAATCGTAGCATATGGATCCTTCTCATGTACTTCCAGCTTCTGAACTAATGATGCCCATGCATTGCAATATGGTTCAATATTCCAATCCACATATCTACAATGAGGTTGTGGGAAATCCATTATGGGAATCAAGCATGCAAGAGGAGTATGACTCATTTCTAGAGAATCGAACTTGGAATCTGGTTACACTTCCACCAGAAATGAAGGTTTTCGGGTACAGATGGGTCCATAAGATCAAGAGTTAGAAGGAAATACAGGTTTCCAAAGGACTTCATCAGATCCATAAAAATTTCTACATCTTCACGAAGACTTTCAGTGAGCAGAAATTTCAGACTTTGCGAGATCGTCTTGGAGTGAAGAACACAATTGTCTAGCAACTTCCTTTTCTTCTTTTGATGCATTTTCTTTTGAGGGGGGGTCTTGTTCCCACGTGGTTTTGTCTCTTTCCTCATTTTTTTATTCAATGTTCGTTAGTTGTATTGTACATGAGTACCTAATATGGCCTAGTTACTGAGACTCATTTTTTATTACTCCATAGTTATGTTCATGGGGGGTGTTGGAAATATTTCTATTTTCAACTCACTAGTTTAGTGGTAGTTAACTGGACCTAGTTCTATTTTAGACTTTATATTTTTAGACCATCACTATTATGCATGCATGCATTCATAAGAAGACCTCACCGGTTGTTCACTTTTCTTAATTATGGAATTTTATGTCCTATATGAGTGTGCATCGCTCATTCATTGTAATAATTCGATCATTAATCAACTCATTGGAGTTGTGTGAATATATTTCCTCATTCTTCCATATTGAATCTCTTGTCCTTTTCTTTATAAGATTTGTTTGTACTTGCTTTAGCTAAGTCTCCATGAAACATTACACTATCAATCCTCCTAATCATTTAAAAATACTAAGATAAATTACATTAACAAGAAATAAGCTAATGATAGACTTTTTTTATTTGCTAGTATCTATGTGAAGGACAACCTATTAAAAGGGGATTCATAAAAGCTATAAACCTTCACCCATGCTTCACCTTGAACCTTTAGATTCTGAATTAATTCCTTTCAAATGAAAAACTTATCATGAATATGTTCACTTTGCTAAAAACAAAAAACTACAAAGAAAAAACTAAAATCATCAATCTCAAATTTATTTATACCCTTACCATCTCAAGAAAAACCTTTATAAATTCCATCCATAAATCTTCATTAAATTACAAAACATATTTATCTTATCACTAATATTTAAAAACCTTCTTCCATTTCATCCATAAGTCTCCCTTAGAGTATGTTTATCTTATCAGTAATATTAATATTAATATGATGCAATACTGAAATCAATCTCACTCAATCTAACTGAACTTTAATCACCATGTAGAATTTAACAACGCCTTTGGAAATGATAACAATCAGACACCGTTTTAAGGAAGACAACAAAAGCACAGCCAAAATTCTACATGGTGATTAAGACTCATCCCAAATCTATACATATCTCTGCAAGTTAGAGAGCATGTTAAACTGTTCACGTATTGCTATATTGAAATAGATCTTAAAAAATAAATAAACAATTATAGATTTAAGAAACAAAACAAAAAAAAATAAAAAAATAATGTACAGAATTTTCATATTTGGCGTACATTAATGTGTAGAGTGAAATCGAAATGTTAGCATAATGCCCATAATTGTCATATAGTACACAATAATGTACGTCGAATATGACAATTCTGGGCATTGGGTTAACATTTAGATTTCACAAGTCCATTACACATCAATGTACTCTATGGGCAGAGCCTCACAAGAACAACACAAACACATAGGATATCAACGTACTCTATGGACAGATCTGTAGAGGGATATTATAATGTATGGTATTAATATTACTCCATTTATTGTATATTGTCATCAGTGATATGGATATTATAATGTATGGTATTAATATTACTCCATTATTGTATATTGTCATCAGTGATATTCATCGGACACATTATTATTATTATTATTTTAATAAATATGTATTTGATAGTGGATAGTGCGATATTTCATTATCAATTATTGATAGCATATTTTCTTTATCATGTCTATTTGACAATGAATAATTTGTATTCAATATTACTTCAATATTACACATTTTTTTTAATGATATTCACCCAATATATTATCAATAATTTAGAGCGAAAGTCTTGTCTCTCTGATAATGGACGATATTGTATTCAATATTGATCCATTAAATGAAAAATTAAGAAGGAAAAGGGTTGTTGAGGAATCGGGACTCGGGTTAACTGCAAAAGGCAGTAAACTTCCAATGAAATGAAGATGGAACCCTGCAAGGATCAAAATTGAATACGTTAAAAAGGCTTCCACCACTTCTCAGAAGTGCATAAAAAATGGTCGTCCAAAAAAATGTTAATTTTCATTTTTACCATTTTTTTCAAAAGTGTAAGTTGCATATTAAAATTTCATTAAAAAAGATTATTCTGGCAATTAGTGTTCAAATTTTAAATGATACAGTTTGAACATAGTAAATGTATGATACTATGTAGAATTTTAATAGTAAAGGTGAAAAAAAACAATTACTCAAGAATCAAATGGTCTCCCTTTCACACTACATTGAATCTATAATTTTAATAGTGAAAAGAATGAATGACTCTAGAATTAAATGATCTTTATTAGATTTAAATAGAAAATGAATAAATCTTGAACTTAATTTTGTTTGACAATTTTTTACTCCAGAACAATGTTATTGTACCATACCAACTTGTATTAATGTGGTGGAAGATAAGCCGCATATAGGACTGGCATGAGTTAGAGGGAAATTAAAGTTGCATTCCCTATTTATTTTCTAGAACATAATTCAATATTATCTATCTATTTCTATTTGTTTTTAGAATATCATTTAATATTACCTATCTATTTTCTTAAACTATCCATGGCATCACAAAAAAAGTGGGGTATTGTCATTATCAATTCTCTACAGTGCTTTCCAAATTCATTAACCAATGGACAATTCTCTACAATGCTTTCCAAGTTCAAATTAGCTAATGAATTTGTATTCCACCTATTTCATCAAATTAATTATTTGAATTCTTCTTATGCTTTATTTCAATGATTTGAATTATATTGGTATCTCTCTTCTTTTGAACTATTTATTTGAATTCTTCTTATGTTTGATTTCGGTGATTTGAATTGTTGGTATTTCCCTCATGTTGAACCATCCATAGCATGCCCAAAAACCTACATTACTACCATCCTAATTTCTCTAGAATTGTTTATAAAACCCTTTTTTATTAAATTGGATTTGTAGAGCACTTTTCTTCTTTGAAGGTATTCTTTGAATTCTTGTTTCACTTGAATCATGTTGGTATTTCATTATGGATTCTCTACCCTCATTTGTTGGAAGTTAATATCCAATAATGTGTCTTTGAATCCTTTTTTTTATTTATGTTTCTTTCAGATTCGTGTGTTCACTATATTCACTATTGTTTACAATAGTGAAGGGCTCCTCATTTGTGGAACATCTATTCTCTTTTTGAAAGGTATGAAATGAAATCCTTGTGCATTCTTGATTTGGAAAGCTTGTGAGTCATCCAAATTTGAATTTCATTGTTTATATTGTTGTAATCAATTAAATAATGATTAAACTTAGGTAGAATGATGAAATAACTTCTTTTTTTCTTAGAAGGCTCACAAATATATGTTTCTAGATTAATTCAATAATTCACTCACATATTTGGGGTTGTATAGACAATAGACACACTACAAATATATATGGTTAATTATCTTCAGAATTCTATAGAAAACATGCTACAATGGTGTGTTTTTTCTCTAATGTAACTAACAAAATATTTGGAAGTAATTTTAAATATGTAAAAGTTTATTTTACAATTAAGTTTATGATTTTTGAATATTTGAATATGTGCTTTGAGAATGTTAAGATGATATTTTGGATTTACTAATTTATGGGCGTTGTCTAAATCTATACCAAATCACAATTTTATGTTGTTTAAATTGCATTTTTGAATCCAAAAATAAATTCAGCTACGAGGGCACTCAAAGTATACATAATGAATCACTCAAATATGTAGATCCAACAAATTCTCACTAGATTTTAGATAAAGTTAAAAAAAAACATGGCTAGAAAAAAACCTAAATTAGACTACAGTTAATTTATCCACTAAACATAAATTTGATTAAAAATAAAATATTTGATTTAACACATTTTTTATTTATAAAATGTATATTTAATTTATTATTATCAATTAAAATGTAATTGTTTTGAAAACTTTGAAATTAATTACGTCGAAAGGCGTACACCTATTGACAATGGGCATAATTAATGATCTTTTAACCTTATTTAACCTTAAACCCTAATCTAATGGCTATGCATTGAAGATGCTGACATATTCTTAGTCGTCCTCCAAAATCAATGGATCAGATTTATTGTTCATAACTTTCTTGCATTTATCAAGGCATCCGTTAACATGTTTACTTTTTAACATTTACCTAATCACATGCTGGCATATTCTTACTCGTCCTCCAAAATCAATGGATCAGATTTATTGTTCATAACTTTCTTGCATTTATCAAGGCATCCGTTAACATGTTTACTTTTTAACATTTACCTAATCACTTTAAAAAATTAATGTAAGGATGTGTAATTGCCACGTTCCATTTATCAACCTAATGCAATCAAACGTTTCATATTACCACAAACACATTACCACAAACGTTTTATATTAGGGGCACAGATTCTCAGTATAATATTTGGAGGCACGCGTTATCAGCTGCTACCTTTCAACGTTCTCAACCGCGAGTTAGCGGCAATGCTAGTATATATTCTTATCATATTAACAACCCTTCAAATTCAAATTCAAATTAAAATGTAATTATTTTGAAAATTATAAAATGAATATATATCCTTCTAATTGACATTAACAACCACCCTTCAAATTAAAATGTAATTGTTTTGAAAACTATAAAATATGAATATATATACTTCTGACTGACATTGACAGGAACCCTTCAAATTTGATCACTTGAAGAGTGCACTTCGTCCAGTATTATCTCCGTCCTTTTCTGACAAATTTAAACTATAATATCTATACTTCTGACTGTCATTGACAAGAACCCTTCAAATTTGATCACTTGAAGAGTGCACTTCGTCCAGTATTATCTCCGTCCTTTTCTGACAAATTTAAACTTCCAATGAAATGGAGATGGAGGTCTGCACTTTGTCCAGTATTGTCTTCGTCCTTTTCTGACAAATTTGACAATTGGTTAGTGAATTCCTCAAACGTAACAGGTGGAAGCTAAATCTTGAACGCACCTGACACCATAACAGGTGGAAGGGTAACAGGTGCCTATACATTCAACGTACCTGACACCATATTTAATGCTCTGGATGACGAGTGCCGAGCGGCGGAAAAACAGCGAATTCAAGAAGATGCTGTGAGTCAAGGAATCTGGAATCAAGGACAATGTCAAAATCTCCGCCACCACCAACAAACTCGAATGCACACCAGTCAGAATAACAACTTCAGTGGTCATTCCAAAAGGCTGGAACGGTTCTGGCTACAGTAACAGTAATCGTGCCTTCAAATTTTCTACTGTTGAAGAAATGGCGAATTCTTCCAATTTTCTAACCGTTGAAGAAATTGCGACAGGGAAGAAAAAGTGTGAAGAATTTGTTCTGATCAAAGCAATATGCAGCACGTTAACAATTTTACGATCGCCGATGATCAAGGGAAGAAATCTCAGATAACAATCAACACGTAGATTCGATTGATTAACTCGACTATATATTGGATTAACATTTTCAAAAATTAGGTCAATATTGAATCTGTATACAAACGTGGAACATGAAGTGACGTTATTATGTAGACGTCGAACCTATATTAATAGCAAGGATAGTTCCAAATTTCAAGGTTTTCTAATAAATCAATCACTTTCTGATTTCGATTTTCATGTAAAACCAGGTTAACTATTTTAATTTTTTTGTCTTTTGTTTTTTTTTTTTTTTTTTTTTTTTTT
>ML777394.1:0-25941 GCA_009831015.1 Picea engelmannii | reverse complement strand
CTCAATTTTTGTAGTAGTTGAAACTTTAACAAAGAGTGCTCATTTTATTATTGTGCATACGATGTATCAGGCACCTAACATAGATAGAGTTTTCATTAACAAGATTATGAGGCTACATGGCGTGCCTAAGAGGATCATATACGATCGAGGATCGATGTTTACATGATGATTTTGGACTATTTTCCAAGAGGCCTTTGGAACCCAACTTAAATTTAGTACCATATATCACCCAGAGACAGATGGGTAGACTGAACGAAAGAACCAAATATTAGAGTACATTTTGATTATGTACGTGATGGACCAACAAAAGCACTAGGAATATTTCTTTCCATTGGTATAATTTGCATATAACAATAGTTATCAAAGCACCATTAATATGACACCATTTGAGTTTCTTTACGGGCGACCATGTCAGACACCTTTGAGCTGGGATCAACTTGAGGATAGTGTCCTAGTAGGAATAGAAGAAATCCAAGAAATGAAATATCAAATATAAACAATAAGAAAAATGATCAAGGAAGTGCATGATTGACAAAAGAGTTATGTTGATGCACATCATGTCGACCGTAGTTATAGTTTGATGATCGAGTCTTCTTGTGGGTGAAACTGCACAAGAGTTTGATCAGGTTTGGAAACGGTGCTAAAATCTCTCCTAGGTTTGTGGAACCTTTCGAGGTTGTGGAAAGGAAGGGGCCCACAGCCTATCGACTAGCCTTTCCTGATTATTTGAGACGTATGCATGATTTTTTTCATGTATGTATTTTGAGACATTATGTTAGTGATCCTACACATGTGATTGACAAGAGTTACTTACAGGTAACAGACAAGGGTGCGCTCACGCGAGCCAATCCGCATTTTGGACCATCGCATTCGAAAGATACAACATTGAACAATCAATCAGGTGAAGGTCCAGTGGGACAACTATAGTCTGCATTTGGATACCTAGGAGGATGCATATGATATGCATCAATAGTTTCCATTTTTGTTTGATAGTGAGACATATATATATTGTGAGATACTTTATTTATGCACTTATATACTGTGAAACTTCAGGACAAAGTTTAAAATAAGAGGGTTGTATATAACATCCCTCTCTTTCACACACCTGATTGGACTTATTCTTTGAGGAAACTTGCATCTAAGTGATCCAGTTCATTATATGATTCACTGTTTCGATTGTGGATTATGATGATGTTGTGGATCTGATGATATGTTATTTTATTACATTTATATCAACAAGTGCTATTGACCAGTTTTTTCCTAAGTTTGCAGGACTCTGGACCGATTGAAGATGTTGATGACATCGATGGACCTCCTTGGACTCTGGATCGATTCAAGGAGTGGACTATTGTGGTTTGAGAGTTTTTATATTGCATATGTGACATATGACTGGTATATTATGATGTTGATTTTGGATCGCTAAAATGTTTCATTGATGGATGCAGGATGACGATAGCTTGCTACCCAGACTCACATTTGGAGTAAAGGGGTCACACATCACAACTAAATATATAGAGGGAGAGGTTTGGTAACAGCCCTGCCACAACCTACTAGCACTCCAACCATGGCTCAAACTGTAGATTAACAATAACCTAGTTCAAGATATCCACAATGTCGTGAGGGATGACTCTGACATTCGCTCACAATGATTCTAAGGGGCGTGCAATAAGGAAGGGTCCGTATTCATTAGAGGCCTTTAGTCTCCCACAAGGTCACCTGAAGGAGCATTGCTCCAAGGGTTTGATGTCTAACAAATCAGTCAAAAGGTGAGTGGCACCCTTGGAGCACATAGTGCATCTTGAAGGGCACATCGCATAAATAAAACATGAATGCAGTCGAGTGGCACCCTTGGAGCACATAGTGCATCTTGAAGGGAATGTTGTGATTTCTAACACTGGTGATTTAATGAGCCTAATACCTAGAAAACTATGTCTCCTTAGGAATTGGTCAACCTTAAAATGAATGTTGCATGAGTAAAGACTAATAATTATAAAATTTCCCTTAAAAAAAATTCTTGCTGAGTCTAAAGAGTTTAAATCCTAGGTTTAAGTAGGTTTTGCGAACCAAATTTAATTAAGCAAGTAATAAAGGGGGAGACGAAGAAAATGGGGGTTAAAATTAAATAAAAAAAAATTAATGAAGGATTGAATTATTTAAAAGATTAATAGTTGGCTAAGTACAAAACTTGTTAATTTAGAACTCAGACCAAAAAGGGGAAACTAAAATACAAAAGGAATGTGGAACATAGAAGGGAATCTAGTCTAGAGAGCTTTCTAATTTCGAGCTCAACTAAGCTTTAAGAAAGACGTTAGTCATTAAGGGAATGTAAGGGAATAAAGGGACATTGAAGAACGTTTTAAGGAACACTTTTAGGTGGATGAGGGAAATTGGAAAATTAAATTAATTAATTAAATGAATTTCTGGTCAACTAAGGGATCAGGTGACAAGTGTATGGGGGAGAATTTTCCTAATTAATTTTTAATAAAAAAAAATTAATGTGCATTTTGGCAACAAGTCACTAAGAAAACTCTATAAAAGAAATGGCGGAGGAGGGGAAAGGACACATCTGGTATGTGTAACTTTATGCTGTTGTATTTTACTCTTGAGTGGTTTTTCTTATGGGAGTTGGGATACCCAACTCAGATAGAGAGTGGTAGCTCAACCTTGCGAGGCGAGCTGGGAGCTAGTTTTCTCTGATTTGTGTGTGTGGCCCCTTTGTAGCTCGATGGGCTCAGGGGGAAGAAGATTAACCCTAGTGTTGGTTGGGAGGTACCAATGAGCTCTCAGTGGTTAGCGAGTAGGAGATGGTCAATGCTCAAGCGTGGTACAACAATTTCGGATTTGTCATCATCGGTCACAGTATTCCAGGTAAAACTGTTAATTGTATTGTGATTGAATATATACTTGCATCATTGTGATAAACGAAGGAAAAATTCTTGTTATTTAGTTTGTGCATATGTATTGTTATGATTGCAAAATGGTTTTGGTGATCTCAACGTATTTGAAATCTGAATTAAAAAGGAAAATTAGTTGATTATACACTCAGTGGATGCTCTATTGTATTAGGGATAAAATTGTTTTTTTTTCTTTCATTCGATGTTCTGAGTGTTGGTTGCCTTCAGGGACTCTTGATATTTTAGTTTTGTTTGGGCGTTGGTTGTGTTATATCATTGTATCCAGATGGTTTTTCTTCATTTTTCTCACACCTCGACTGATATTTACACCCTAGTACTCTGCGCACTCTTTATTTTTCTCACTTACCCCAGACTTACCCTTGCGCGTAGAACTTTGGTAGACCCTCCCTTCTTGTTTTTGCCTCAGCATTCAATCTATCCTTGCATTGTTGACCATTGCTTCATTCAATCTATCCTTGCATTGTTGATTGCTTCAGATTCGATTATTTCTCTATGTAAATTGAAAAACGATCATCTGCATCTCTTTGTTTACCCTTGGCCAAATCGTCCCCAGAAATATTTGTGTAAATGGTAAATCGTTCCTTTGTATCTCTAGGTTTTCCCTTGGCCAAATCGCTCCCAGAAATCTCTATGTAAATGGAAAAACGACCCTTTGCATCGCTTTGTTTTCCTTAGAAACGTTCCTCAGTTCTCTGCGATTACATGACATATCCCTTTCTCCTTTTTATCATCAGATTCACGTTGTTCTTCTCTGGAATGATGTTCTTGGGTGGTTCTGGGTTTCACTATGTTTTTTTTTCGTAAGGATTTGGGACCATATCTTATAGAAATAGTTTAACAGCATTGGAAACATTTAAAGTTTTAGTCCCATAACTAATAGTTGCAATGCAGATCTTGCATACGGGGAAAGGAAGTGATCTAAGCCTGAATTCATCTTTTGTAAATGCGTATATAGATAGTTCTCTAAGTACCTACCTGTTACTCATATATGTTCCTAGTGAGTATTATGGCTATTGAAACGGAAGAGGTATAGGATCTAGAACAGATCAAAGGGAAGATGGGGCTTAAACTGATGCTTCCACACGGGAAACGAGGTCAAATACTGTGGGGTGGGATGCTTTGTTAATACCTCGTTAGCAGAGGATGCCAAGGCTACCAAATTCGTGAAGGCTGCCAAGCCAAGGCGTGGGTTGCTTGTGTCAATGAAATTTTAGTTGCCCTCTCTTGTATCCTCCCTGGAGTGAACCTATGACATTCTGGGTTGTTCTCGAGGGGATTGATATTTTGGGCGATTTCATCTTTCTTTGTAAGATGAATTAATTTCTTATAACTTAATTATCCAATTGCTTATTATATAATGTGAATACAATAGTAATATATCCTTCAATATAGCGAAATTTAGTTCGCTAGCGATAATCTATTTTCCATGTGATATTAGTGATCTTGGGTGACCTCACCTTAATGGTGGTTCAACATCATTACACATACTTTTACTGACTCGCCTTTACCGTTGAAACCCCAATTTTTTAACTCTGATATTCCTCCCTTATATCCATGGGTGTCTTCCTTGTAGCCCAGTGAAAGTGCGAGAGCTTTTATCTCACTTTCTAAACTAGTTGCTTAGTATTCCGATTAAAATTTCAACGCTGTTTGCAATATCAATTTTCCGAATTATAATTAGGTTTCTTGTAATTAAGGGTGTAATGGAGAGAAATTACTTTACCGTTAGATTTGATTCAGTCATAATTGTTTATAACAGTTTTTATAATTATTTTAGAACAGGGCATTAAGTAAAGAATATGTGGAAATGGCATTTCATGTGACTAAAGTAATAAAAATGGAAGGTAATCCATGGTTAGAATTTATTAGTTTTATATAATTTTATATAATTCTATAGATTTTATTAATACAATCCTTGGGTGAAAGGGATTCTTTATCCCATAAACATAAACAAGAGCATCTCATAGTGACTTTAAAATACTATTATTATTATTATTATTTGTTCATAAATAAATATCTCTTTTAATATAAAAGCTTGATAATGATATAAAAATAATATAAAAATAACTGTGATTAGAGTGTTACCTTGATCACCTATGTCTACATTATATTTCCTTTACAAAAATTTGGCTTTCATTTTCTATTTATAGTGAAATGGTAATTAGGTCATGCTTAAGACATGTCATTCACAGTAGATTGTATGATAATATTTGAATTCTTTATTTTGGTTAAAGAGTAGTTAAGTCATAGACTTGATTTTTAGTATAATGCCCAATAATATTATCCATGACTAATTTTGAATGTTTAAACATGCGCTCAACATTGATGGTAATCCACTAATGATGACATGGGCATGACCAATATGTTTGGTCATTTATTTAGTAGGTGATACCTTTAACTTAGCCTAAGTAATAAATAATATATGTTATTGTTTAAAATGATTTAGCAATAAAAGGTTATGTGATAAGAGTGTTTGAAATTTAGGCGTATTTATTTTTGATATGCTTAGTTAATGGTTAGATTGTATGCCTCTTGGAATATTGTTGACTTATTGCAAAATGATGATGCATGATGATATTAGGAATAAAATTTACTTGCGCATTTTAATTCCAGTTTTCAGTGTTTTTTAGAGTGGTTACTCTTGCGAGTAACAAATAACAATGTTGATGTATGATTGAAGGATGATGATTTCCTTTGTGCAATGAAATTATAATGTAAGAATGATTGTTTAAGATAGCAACTCTTATGCAAATGAAGGCTTAATGTAATGAACAACTAATATAGATAATCACTCTTGCGTCTTGGATTAATGTGATTTTTTATGAGTTTTTTTAATGTTTACCCATGTGCCATGTTAATTGTGAATTAGGATTGATGAATTGAGGAATTTGATGATCGTTGATGATGTTGATTAGCATAGTCGTTATCTTCTTTATCTAAGTAATGTTTGTAATTTCCTCAAGATTCTTGATGAGATAATATTATAGGATTTTCATGTATATGTTACTGGTTTCATCCTTCATAAGGATGTCGTTAAGTTGATTTTCTATGATTGTATTATTGTTAATACTTTCCTAATGAAAATAATAATAATTTTTTTTTTTTACTGGACGTTGTTTCTTGTTGTCGTAACGATAAGGTCATTACATTTTGTATGTGGAAAAATGAATGGAAGTATGGAATGTATAAGTAACGATGCTCGAATCAATTTTAAGAGTGAGTGAGAAGTGATGGAAGAGTGAAAGTAGAGGTAAGAATCGTGGAAGAAAATATCTACGATTAGTGGTTAGAGAATACTTGGAAAATGAGAGGATGATAATGATATCGTCTAAGCGTGCTTGGGAGGTATCAGGAAAAAGGAAATTATGGAACTATGCAGATCGAGAAGTGTGAGAGAAGCGACATACAGACATATTTGTGTAGGTGAAATCTTGAAGGAAAGAGACAGTTTGTTATTGACAACGGCTTGAAGGGATTGATGTTTTAGTAAATTGGTATCAACATGCAAGGATGAGTTGGTGTTTATCCAATGGGATCGGTGTCTCATGCAGGTTGGTGTCTATGAATATAGTAGCTCTATGTTGGTGCCTACAAGGAGAAATGAGTTGGTTCACAGTAAGGGGGATTGGTGTCCCCTGCAGGTTGGTTCCTTCAAAAATTATAAGAGTAGGCTGGTGCCTACAAGATTCTTATAAGTTTTTTTTTTGGTTTTATACCATTTTCATTTCCATGTCAACTCTCTTTGTACTATGGATTATATGTTTGTATGTACATTTATTATTAACTATTTATGACTAGTGAAATAATAAATTGATAAAAGAAGAGTAAAAATAGTCTTATACTGATTCACTCCCCCTATTAGTATAAGTAAGAGTGCCAAAAATTGGTATTAGAGAGGGTTCCTTTAGGAAGAGTGTAAACAATGGAAAGTGAATCCCAACAACTCAAATGGATGAACAAGAAAGCTTTTCCACAAACAAAGCTTCAAGATTTGATGGATCCAAATTTTTTTTGGAGGATAAGAATGAACAACTATTTGATGTCACTTGGTTTTGACGTTTGGAGTGAAGTTGAGAATGGTTACAATGCTCCAAAAACTCTACCTACCTATATATATATATATATAGAAAGATGCTCAATAACAATAATTCCAAGGAAAAAATGTTATTATTTACAGTCTCGAAAAATATTTGTTTCTCAAAGTCATGCATTTCATTCAACAAAAGAAATATGGGAAAGGCTACATAAAATATATGAAGGATATGAGAAGTTCAAAGAAAATTTACAAAACCATAGATGATAGTTTGAAATCCTTAAGATGAATGAAGAGGAAAGTTTGCAACACATTTTCTATGTGTGGATGGGATTGTCAACACTATCAAAAGATTGGGTGAAGATATATAATAAACCATCAATGTGAGAAAAGTGCTTATATCAGTCCCCTAGGGATTTAATCCCAAGATATATTCCATTCAAATAATTAATAGACCTAAACAAGATGACAATGAATGACCTGCACAGAATCCTCAAGGCATATGAAATGAGGATAGAACAAGACAAGACAACAAAACTATCAAGGAAGGAAGTAACCTTCAAGGAATAAAAGAAGACAAAGGAAGAAGAATACAATATGAGTGATAGCTCAGACAAAAAATTAGCTGAGGAAGAAGCTAACTTTGTCACAAATCTCAAAAGCGGATCAAGAAAACACAAAGATAAGCTTCCCTTTATATGTTTTAATTGTGGAAAAGAAGAACACTTTGTTGCTAAATGCTCTTATAAGAATAAAAATAATGAAGAATTTTCCAACCTTAAAGGATATAGGAAGGGAAAGAGTAAAAAGAAAATAAGTTTCTTCAGAAAAAAGATGAATCTATATTCCAATGAGGACAAGAGATCCTCGGATGAAAGTGAAAACATAATACACGAAATTATCTTTATGGGTCTAGAGACACATACACAAGTCATAGAAAATGGAGACATGGATTCAACATAAGAATATGTCCTAGAAAATGGAGACATGGATTCAATAGAAGAAGATAATCTTTAAATTGATAGAAAATAAGATCTTGAAGCTAACTCATTAGTTCCTTAGAAGAAATATATAGACTCAAATAAAAGAATATAAAGTGGAAAAAAAATTGCAAATACATAAAGAGTAGGAACATTATATTCAAGAATCAGAGAAGACAATAATTATCCTAAAGGTTCAAGTAGAAGAGGAAAGGGAATTTAAGAATTCTTAAAAGCACAACTAAAAGAGAAGGAAGATATTTGCATCAGTCTAGAATTTGAAATTTTCCATGTAAGAAAGGATTTGGAAAGGTCACTTACCAACACGAATTTTGTGAAGATTTCCATAACCTTGAATGAAATCCTAAATCATTAAATATAACCATCTAACAAGACTAGTCTTGGTTACAATAAAAGGAAGGAAGTTGTTGATGAAGAATCCTCAACCTCTTCAAAAAAATCAAGTGAAGAAAGGACCAAGAGCTATGTTGATATTTCCAAAAGTTCTACCAAGATAGAAACTAATAGGAAGGAAGATCAACATGTTCCACATAAGAAAAAAAAAAAATCATAGGGACAAAATAAGGAAGACTCTCCCAACAAGATGGAATCACATAATAATGTACCAAAATTCTTTACAAGGCCCAGTAAAACCAGTCTCAAAATCAATATGAAGATATTTGTATACAATGGAGTACAATTTGATCTCCCATGATCACTAAAGTCACATAGGTACTGGTGCAATGAAAGATAGAAACAACTCTGGAAATATGGGACTATGAACTGATGTCTTCAAGTCTTCTACACGATCTTCTAAAGGTGTAAGTCTACATCGTGTGAATAAAGGAGTTGAGGTCGAAAACATTGAAACTTAGTTTGATTACTGATCATTAAGGCATATCGTTAACAAATGCGAGACAACCTACCGATAATGAACGTAGGTATCAAGGCACCGAGTGCATTCTTACAAGTGTGAATAAAGGTGTTGAGGTCTAAAAATTGAAGAATCCATCGATCAGGAGACATTGATGTATTCCCAAATTTCGATGGTGGGAGAACTTGCCACTAATGACTACAAGACTCTAGGTACTCATAGGACTCTAGGTCTCGTTTCCAGAATATATGGGATGAATTCAATGGAAGGAGACCCATTAAAAGGAGAGCATTTAGGTATCGCTCATCATTCAACACGAGGTACAAAGAAGGAGCTTGATGATTTGGAGGAAATCGGACGAAGAACATGTTCACAAAGCAATGACCCTGTGCATCTTTCATGTGTTCCATATGAAAGTGGTACACGAAAGACCCTACGAATAATATCCAATAAGGAAAAATGTTGACAAAGGTGAGGAAACCACCAATAAGGCTAATGGTATCCAAGACATTGCATGAATCCCAATGTGTGAATATATTTCTTATCATCGAACACAAGGGAAACCCCCTAGTCAACGAACAATGATGAAATTATGACTATTGGGTTCAATGTTACCTTCCAATGATGAAAGTAGGACCAGGGTGCACGATACAACTACAACTTCATGTAATTTTGAGAAATACTAAGGGTATGGATGACATTCAAAGTCAAGAGTTGTGAGGAATGACCGACACAGGTTGATAGGCATCCTTTGAATCAGATCATGGGAAATATGGAAGACTCTGGAAGCATAGACTCAATGATGATAATTTATCATGCAAGAGGCACCAATCAAACTCTCTGTAGGGGCTAGAAGAGTAACCAGTCGAGGGAGTAAACTCTAAGTAACAATATCAACTTCCTAAGTCACACTAAACCCAAAATTTTGATGATACATGGACTCAAAAGTTTTGTGCTCTGTTCAAAGGCGACACAAATACTACCAATATAAGATAATATTCTTTTCTTGCTCGTCTTTTTTTGTTTTTTCATAGTCAAATGAATGCTATTATACAGAGGAGGAAACACATGTCACAAGTAAGCAACTAGTTCCAGTGGTGGAACATACCTATGCTCAATGCAAGGAGGCACATGTGGGAGATGGACACTCAGGGGTATGTTTCCTCTTGGGTATAGGGTGTCAAGACGAAAACGATATAAGCAAAGCTCCATTTGGTTGATGATGCAAACTGCTGAGGTGATAGGATTATAATGCAAAAGCAAGAATTGACAATAGGCTCAATACTGCAAGCAATAAAATGAGATGCAATTACAACTTAATGCCAAAAAATGTCCTTTCTCATGAATATAGTCTACTTGGTTTGAAAAAGTGTTAAAATTACACCAAATAAACATCCTTTCAAATCCAATTTACTAGTGTGAAAGAGACAAGTTCACTCAACAATATTTTTTATTTTTGAGAGATTTAGAAAGGAGATTAAATGAGACTTGGTGGGAGTCTGGGTAGGTATAGGTCAACATTCTTATGATTAAGAAATGAGGTTCAACTTCAAATTCATGTATTAACTATAAGGGAATCCCTGTCCTATGGACACAAATCTTTGCATGGGCCTCGAATGGAGCATAGGATCTAACTAGGGTACCCATGTTTGGTATGTCTCTACCATTCAATAACAACACTTCTGGTTGCATAAATAAGGTTCTGTGTTTCTACTAAATGGGTTCATACCTAATGAATATGAGTTGCAGTCATAGGATTATGAAAATGTGCATAATGGATTGTTGACCTATCTTATATGTTGGTTGAAAAATACCTAGCCAAAGTTACGAACGGGTGGCATGGTGCTAAAAACCGCAACAATCCATAGATAAAATCACCAAAACCAACTCCCTCCACTACCGTATTAGTCCATTAGGCCAAAATATTAGACAAAACTATGCAAAGTGGGTAATTTTTTTCAATAAATAGTAAAAAAGAACCAATTTTACTATACCATTTGTATTTTTTACCCAAATAGTGTATTTGGACCAAATTTCCACCAAATTTCAAATGTTGATTGTGGGAGTCACTAGTGAAGGAATCAACAACCGTATAGACTAGGTAATCATCTTTATCCTTTCTTTATTTCTATTGGATTAAAATTTGCAATTATGTCTCCTTTTTTTAGCATTTTAGGGCGCAACTTAGAAACTAAGGTATATGCGGGATATATATCATTGGGTCGCGTATATGCATACCTATACACGTCTGTTTTCAAAACAACCATCTTAAAAGCAGCCCTATACGGGACTTTGTAAACTATATTTCACATACATGTCCATGGATAAGGTTTTTAAAATGTTGATAACTCAAAAAAATGGTTTGAATCTTGCAAGATGGTGCTAGTGTGGAGAGAAAGAGAGCATGAAGAGGTGGATGTTGTAGTGGAGAGAGATCCAGGGGCCTATATGGCCTTAAAAACATGTGGTCTATACAAGTTTTGGTCTCTTAAAGGTATGAGGGCTCAAGTAAGATTACTTCAACTTCTACTAAACAACTGAGATCCTGATACTGAGACCTTCAACCTTGATGGACAACCATTGAGGATTGAAGTTGAGGACATATAATTCTTGATAGGATTGTCGTGTCAGGGTGAAGTGGTGAACCTCAAAGCTCGAGGAGATGGGATTCTCATGAACATAGAGGATTACATAGCCATTCATTGCATTACAGGGACCGAGAAGGTAGGGAGCCAACTCTCGATCAGAGCGATTAACAATCTAAGTCTTAAGATTATTATCCTAGTGTTGACATGGATCACAGGGCCATCCTCTTTGCACTAGATATCGAGGCCACTTATGTTCTATTCAATGGAGTTCTTGTGACCCACGATTTAGGACTAGTGCACCTCACTACTGGCCAACATGAATATCTAGTTAAAAGACTGCAAACTAGGTAGAAAGAGGAACTTCGGGTTTGTGTCTATCCTGTGTAGTTTTTTCTTCGATCGGGTTCTAGGCTTGGGAACTAGAGTTGAGATTGTTTCGTATGGACCTTGTGATCTAGCCATGGCATGATGCACTGAGGTGATGAGGTGGGAGGGGGCTGGTAGGGTGCCAACACCCTACGATGGTGAGTTTTTATTCTGGTGGAGTCGGCATTTGATGGCACTAGAGAAGTAACCTTATGCAGGGATTGACTTCATAGGAGATCCGGACAGGTCGTTACCACCAAGTTCCACCTATGGAGACATAAGTATGCCAATTTTTTTTGAATATTTCATTTTTTTGTATTTTTGCATAAGAAAACAAAAATATTTTTGGATGATGTCAAGTACTAACTAAACATGAATGTGATGTAGACGTGGGTCCATGACAGCTAGATGAACTTCCACGACATCGAAAGAGGCACCAGGGGGATGATCCATCAAGAGGGGATGCTAATAGAGTGCTTCAAAACATGCAGGGAAACATGTCTCGTTTGACATAAAGGATTCCCATGGTTCAGGTAGAGGATCTGTTGAAGGTGATACAAAAACAGGTGGTAGGTGTGCCTCGTGCTTGGGTACAACTCTCTCGACATATTGAAAACTCCATAGTATGCTATCATGACACACATCCAGATCCACAGGAGTTTGTGTCGTGATTATTGTATGATCGGTTGTATATGTATTTTGAGGGTGTCAACCCCAATATTGTACTATAACATCATTTTTTTGGAGAGATGAAATATATAAAAACATTGATCTTTGGCTTTACTTATATTACAATGTGTACATTGATGAAAGTGTTTTCTTTTCTTTAGTTATGTGATAAATGTCAATCTAAAATAAAATTAGCATATGCATCAGATACATAATTAGAACTTCTAGGTGTGTGATGAAAAGTAGTAAAATTAAAATGTCGTTCCAAAATTCGTACCCGTAAGAATTGTCAGAGTGGAGTAGGGTCACGCACATGGTAACTATCGTTCAACTGACATACTAATAACTGGGATTTCAGATGAACTTCTAAAGAGTGAATACCATGTGAAATGGAGTCATGCAAAAGTTCTATAATGACATTATATTCGACCACATTATTCATGGATGGCCGTAGGAAAATGCCACTCGAAGACACTAGTAGAACCTTGGGTGAGTAAAAAACCCAAGAGGTGGAAGCCAAGTTTTGTGTATGACGACCAACCACATCTGTGAATCCTAAGTAGATCGAAGACTCTGTTGACATCTTCCAACCAAGGAAAAACTTGATAAGCAAGACGAAAATTAAAAAGAGGTAAAAGATATATACACTAAAATACATTAGTATACAAAGAGTTACACCCAATATTGGGGCTCAAGCATAATATATTTTCAAATAGGGCCCATTCCTGGGCTCAACCAACATATTCTCTTCATAATCTTCTAATTCATAGGCTCCTTTTTCTAAGAGATGTCGCATGATATAGGGACCGTGCCACATGGATTTGAACTTTACTTCCCCCGATGGTTCTATGGATTGGTCACATAGAAGTACCAAGTCACCCTCAGTGTACTGCTAAGGACATAAAGACTTATCATATTGGACCTTGAAACGTATTTTATTTTCTTCGATAGTTGTGAAGACATCTCAGCGTTGATCATCTAGATTCTCTAGGTGTACAAGGCGTTGTTAGAGATTGGAAGTGTCAGGTAGGAGCACAAATGCCAATCTAAAAGAAGCGATTTTTCATTCAATAGGTAGGATCGATTCCACACCATGCACTAACTCGAAAGGATAAAAACCAGTGGAAGTCTTAACCAGGGTTCGGTATGCCCAAAGTGCAGGATAAATCATGATATGGAAGTCAGATTTTCTCTAGCTGAGAGTTTTTTGCAAAATGGTTTTGAGAGACTTGTTCGCAAGATCTACTTCTCCATTCTCCCAAGGGTAGTAAGGGGAATAATGACCATGTCTAAACCCCAGTTTTGATGCTAATTATTTCATCATTTCATTTTGAAAATGATTGCCATGATTAGTGATAATCTCACTCGAGATTCCAAACCTGGCTATAATTTGATTGAACACGAAGAAAGCAGTAGTATTACCATCGGATTTAACTGTAGGCATGGCCTTAGACCACTTAGTAAACTAATATATGACCATGATAATGTGTTGATTCCCCCCAGACAAAGTTGGGGTGTAATATAAATAATCGACCCCCACTTGGTGAAGGGACCGATGATAATGACTAGAGAAATCAAATCTAATATCAAGTATTCTATATAGGGAAATATGATAACAAGACAAGATAAAGAGCCTAACTCATCCAGACGTTCAATGAAGTCCACCGTTGAGCACCTGATTGAAAGCAATACACCTACAACTTGTCCTCAACAACCAAGAAACACAAGCATATGGTGATAATATATAAAGCTATCACATTCAATAACATAATCCGTCAATATTCATAAAAAATATTCTCATGGAATAACAATTCAAATATTTGCAAGACATTAATTGGATGAGAGAAGAGTATTTCTATTAAAATGTAATCAACAAAAGTGAATGAATTACAAACTTCTGTGTCGGCATGGTTTGGAACTGAGAAATTAAGTCCCTTCCAGCTGGGTCTCCACAACTTCAATCCTCCAACAAAGGAAATATCATATAAGAGATACAATGAAGTTCTCAATAAATTAGGGAAGAGCTTGGGGGATGAACAATGTGTTCAGACTTAAAAGGAAAAAATGGATGCAAACTCAATATAAAGTGAATAATTTCTCTATAGCAATTATGCTCTCAAAGTTGAATTCTTCTCGCCTTTTCCACATCTTAGATATGGCCCATCTATATCCTTCAAATGGAATTGAAGGGTCGATTCGAAATGTTTCAAGTATATGGAAGGTCAAGGATCATGGATCCCATGATGTGACATGGAAACCAAACACTATTTTTTAATTTTGGGCACAAAACTCGATGTATGCGGGTTGTAATTGTGCAACCTGCATATACACTTGATGTATAATATCTAGGGTGTGTATATGTGGAAAAATATTGTTTTTATCTCTAGGATCCGCAAAAAAGGGACTTCAAGTCTGCATAGGGAAATGGAAAAAGGCCTTCTGAGCAAATTTTCACAGGGTGAGGCAAATCTTTCTATAAAAGGTTGTAATAGTTCGAATGGATACCAATGTTCAACCTTAACTTGTTGACATTTTATGCATTTAGCTAGATATTCAACAGTTTCTCCTTTCATGTTAGGACAATAAAATCCATTCCTTATCATAGTAATTAGCTTCTAATAGCTAGGATGTCAGATTATGGATTTTTATGTAATTCATTTAGTATCAGTGATTTAATTTCTTTAGCTTCAGGTATATACAACCTATTTTTATACATCAATAGTCCATTTTTAGAAAGTCGTAGATCTGATATTTCATTTTCTGCTTGATTTTCTATTAATTTAGATTTAATATTATGATATTCTTTTTCCTTTTTTGTTGCCATCCTGACCTTTTCCTCTAAGTCAATTTCATAATTATTTCTTGTAACTGTATAAATCATATTTGCATGTCTGCTCAAAGCATCATCTACCTTTTTTTCTTTTGCCTTTACATGTCTTATCTCAAAATCCTATTCTCTTAAGAAGGATAACCACCTTTCTCGCCGAGCATTGAGGTTTTATTTATCAAAAATATACTTTAAGGAAATATTTTGGGACATTAATAGGAATTTCCATCCTATCAAATAATGTCGCTTCATCTTTAATGCATGTATTATTGTGGCTAATTCTAAATCCTACTTTGCATGATGTTGTTCGTGTTCCTTGAGATTTATATATTCGTAAGAAATGACATGGTTATCATGCATTAAGATTCCACCCAACCCTTCAATGCATGTGTTGGTCCTAAAGTCTGCACCTGACTGCTAAAGGCCAGAGCTAGGTCACCTCAAGTTTAGAATGGTTGGTTTTTTGGTTTTGGTTGTCAGTTAGAGGGTTGGTTTTACCAAGACAAGAGTGTAACACCCCAAGGCCGAGCCCTTGCTGAACTGTAATTATGTTTATAGGCTGGTGAGCCAAGTGTTTATAAGTTGAATACTTATATGTTTATTAGGACAGAAAACCTAGATGCTTAAGGCCATGAGCTTGATTTTTTTATATGTAAATGCACATATCATTAATAAAATTACAATGTTTCGCATAGACCAACCACGAAGAAAGAGTTATGGGGGAATAAGCTCCACTAGGTAGGGTAAGGGAGGTGGCTAAGTGTTTAGACCTAGGGGCTAAGCTAGAGGGCTTACCTTTAAGGGAATGATATTTTATTATTATTTCCTAAAGGCTAAGGTGGACATGATAGGTGTTGTCTTAAGTTCCTAGGAAATGGAACAAGTTCTAAGTGAAAGTCATGCGACTTCAGGAAGGCATATGTTAACTTGGGCACATGCAGTTTATAGCTGGGAATGTTAGCTCGTTGGGTGTTCCTCCTCACCATTTTGGCGACCCTTGCCTACTCGCAAGTCTTCCACCCTACCCTATTCACTCACTGACTCATGTACTGAGACATCATCTCCATCATTGACCTATGAACAAGCACGTACCCTGTAACTTCATGAGCCTTGTTGTGTCTTAAATGTAGGTCATTGTAGCCACACAATTCCTTGACTAAGTGTGTCTTTATTCCATCATGTGTATTTCTTTTGGCCATAACCTTTTTGAGAATTGACTTAGAAAATGGACTAAAGAAGCAGGTTGTCAAGCCTGTGGTTTGAAGAGGCGGTTTTTCAGGCCTATGGACTGAAGAAGTAGGTTGTCAGGCTTGCAAGGACTCTCTCCAGGTAAGAGGTTGTTGGGGAAGTGATTTCCCAGAGGGAGACCAACTGCAGCGATAGTGCTCGAAGAATTCTTGTCTGACCTGTTGTTGAAGCCCTGGAAGGGAAGTGAGGTAGAAGAAGGACTGTTTAGCATAGAAGAGGCACACTTCCTGGGGTGGGACAGGCATGTGGGGGATGAGAGGTTGTAGGCTATTAGTTTGAGCTAGCCTTGGGAGATAATCCTTCCTGTTGACATGTGCAACTTTCCTGCTGCCCTTGCCAAGCCTAGGAATCCCTTTCCCAGTGGAGTTTAGTCCCATCTCGAGGGTGACCCACTGCTGAGCGTGACGAATAGTGTGGTTTAAGGCTGGGAGGTTCGTGGAAGGTTTGCCCATAGTTGGTGGTCATATATTAAAATATAATTACAAAATATCTATTGATTGTGTGTTGGATAATTGTACATGTTTTATAACTTGATGAGTAATGCCTACATATATCATATATGATGTATGTGTAGGCTTATTGTTATTTCCCCATTAATTTGTGTATGGTTAAAATATGTCGTCTATATTCATATAAAGTAAAAATGTTTTAATGATTATTTCCGCATGAATAAGTGGCATGAACATAATGTTGTAACTGTTAATTTGCGTTAGATATTCATGCATATAAATTTACAAAATGGTATCAGAGATAATAAGAGTGAAGTCCACGAAGTGACGTAGCCCAGAATGTTGTTGGCTGAGGACATTACAAAATGGTATCAAAGCCATGGTTTCAAAACTAAGCCTGGATGGTCCATGATAGTGGAAGATGAAGCAAAATTTTTGAAAAAGAATTTCTTTCGAAATGGACAAAACTCAAGTTCAGAGCCCATGGTTTCTACCCGAAACCTGGATGGGCCACGAATGATAAATTCGACATAGAAAGTACATAGAATTTTGAGGTACAAATTGCTAGAAGGGCATTGAAAGAATACTTTGTCTGTGTTCAAAAACACAGGAGGTGTAGCAATTTTAATAAATGGCCACAGGGAAAGAAATCACAACATTCGTGGTGTTGGGTCGTTAAATCTGGGCAAGAAAAAGATAAGTCATTAGATCAAGTGAAGATTAAGTAACGACCATAAGATCTCATTGAAGGGAAATCGACGATGGGGAACCATTGTGGAAATCATGAAGGAAATTAAAGCATGAGAAAGTTGAGTTTCCACAATCACTCTTGGCTGTTGATCTTCATGGTCCATTAAAACATGACTTTCAATATTGCAAAGTGAGATAAGCACCCAAATGTTAAGTTGAGGTCACATCTCTCGGTCACATGTAGAGAATAAAGAGTGAACTTTGTGCAATTCCTGTTCTTCGATCCAAGCAAGGAACACGTGTCAAAAAGTTATTTTGTTCGAGAATTCAAAGTTCAGGAGAAATGGAGTGTGCTGATGCACAAAATCCTAAAGTCTTGAAGTCTGGAGTTCATCTGGACCGTTCGTCGAAAGGGACGTGTGTTAGAATATCATCTTGTTTGGGAATTTCGTGTTCGAGAGAAACGAGGTGTGCTAAGGTGAAATATCTCGAAGCCCACTGTCCCAAAGTGATGTGGCATGATGAGATCAACCAAGGTGACGTGGAGTCCCTTAGTCCTACCACGTCTCAGTCAGAATGGTACTTTAGATAAACTTGTTGTACCAAAAGAAATTTGACACATGGGGCCACATGTCACACTCTTATATGATTAAAATTGTACTATGTGGGCCTCGAAAGGTAAAGTAGATCGAAAATTCAGATTTTGAGAGATTTGAGGAATGCTAGGGTAAAATTTTTTAAAGTCCCAAAGTCCTGAAGTGACGTGGTCATGCTAACGTCACCAAGGATGAAATGGACACATGGGATGTGTGTCACGTGTCAATGAGTTAAGAACCTTTGTAAGATAGAATTCAATTAGAACATGACATATGTCATCTGCTTGATTGGGCTATGTGTCAGCTTCATGTGTCCTACCATGTCGCGCTCCTGGTGGTGGTACAAGGTAGTTAAACTTGGAGAATAAGTTAGTTTGATTGGGCCCACATTAACTTTGATCATGATCTATAAATATCGATGGCTAGGAGGCATTGTGGAGATCGAGGCTGCATGGAATATAATTCTACAGGTCGATCCTGTAATCCAAATTACGATTTCTGAGAAGGGGTGCATGTCAGCATGGGGAAAATTGTTGAACGATCGATGGGTTACTCCAAAAATGCCAACCCATGTCTCTGGAATTTGAAAAAGTATGAATTTTGATGTGACATTTCAGTATTTATTAGTTCAAGCATGGAAAATGTGGGCCCTAGTGGACGCGTGGCACCAGATCATGAAGCCCAGAGACTTGACACTCCAGAAGAAATGGTGCATGAAGGAATATAAGGAATACATTTTCGAAGCTTGTAGCACCAAAGTAACGTGATGTAATGACATCACCAGAGGTGATATGGAAGTATTCAAAGACTCGTAGTTGAGAGTTTTGGGATTTGAAATTGTGAAATCCTCCGAAGTCTTTGAGCCTTGAAGCTCTGAAGTCTCTGATCCCTGAAGCTACGAAGTCCCGGAGGCCTGAAGCCTAGAGTTCCATAGCGAGTATCATCCATTGGATGCTGGGAGACATGGACCATTGATCCACCCTACTTCGTGATTTCTCCAATCCGATACTCTGAGATATTTTTGGGGAAATTTTTTGGAAACCTTTGAAGTTGGAGTTCCCAAAGCTTCGATCCACCATAGATTTGAGCAAGGAATGTGGACCGTAGATCCGCCATTCTTTGTGCGTTCTACATTTCATTGTTCTATGATGTTGGGACACGTGAAAAAAGGGAAACCTCCAAAGCCTAGAGCTTGGAGTTTCAAGGCTCTAGATAAGCGCCCAAATCATAAGAGTTGGGTCACAGTCGTGGTTCCATGCAAACCAAGGGCAGAAGAAAAAGGGGCTAACGCCTATAAATTTGTTGCAGAATGGAGAAGTGCTTAAAGATAGAATCTCGAAGGGGTTCTTGATCGACCAAGACCCGTTGAAAATGGAATATGATATTTCTTTTATTGAATCATATTGGTTTATTCTAGAAAATTTTTAAATTCTATTAGCCTGACAAAAATTTGGTTAATTCCACATTTTGCAGAATTAACAATTATCAGAACAAAACTGAATTGTCGCATAGTGTAGAGAAATGGGAGAGGCACATGATTCTTACAGTTTAGAAAATGAAGTTAGATGAATGGATTTCCATTTGGGAGTTGAAGGATAAAACTTCAATGGGCATGGATAAGAGATAGATAAAGAAGGGAACATGATGAAAATAATTAAAAATTTGCAGAAAGATGTCCAAACTCACCGAGCAGATAAAAAAAATATCATGAAGGCCAGGGAGCAACAAGGAGAATTCAACATAAATTTGATGCAGAGCTTGGAAAGAATACAAAATAAATTGGATAAGGATAGTGGCTCAAGCAAATCATGAAGTCACAAAAGAAAAAAAGGTGATAGCATACATCACCAATGCTCCCTGAGGCATTCCAATAAGAGATAATACAACAAATCAAGTCTATGCCCTGTTAGGAAGCATAAGAGGTCTAGGCAGGATGAGATACGAGGAGAAATGAACAAAATCAAACCACCTACATTTGATGGGAGCACAAGAAGGATGAAGATGCATAGACATGAATGTTGGGCGTGAGGAAGTATTTTCGATTGCATAATTATTCTTCTCATGTAGAAGGAAGAATTTCCATCTATCAACTCAAAGGTAAGGCATCCATGTGGTGGGTTCAGCTAGTGTAGGTGCAACACATTGAAGAGAAAAATGTTACTTGGAGGGAATTCAGGAAGTATTTTGAAAATAAATACTTGACTAAGAGGTACTATGATAAGAAAATGAAAGAGTTATTTGAAATCAAGTTGGGAAGTATGTCCATTGATGAGTATAAAATAAGGTTTTTAGAATTGTTGAAGTATGTCTCTTTCATCAAAGATGAGATAATCAAGATTCATAGGTGCTTGAGTGGTTTTCCACCATTCATTAGTGAAAAAATACAATATGATGATCCAAAAATGTTGGAGGAGACCATAAGGCATGTAAGTGCCTATATGATCAGCAAAAATCAAGGCCAAAATTCCAAAAAGCTTGGGAAGAGAAGAAGAAATTCAAGATGGATCAGAGGAAGAAGGGAACTAAGCCACCATTCTTAAAAAATAATCCTTAGGGACAACCAACTTCTAGAGAACCCATAACGATTGAGACAAATGGTCAAATGCCAAGGAAGCAACCTATTCAATGCTGGGGTTGTAAAGGTGATCATATGTTTAGATATTGTCCTCACAGAAGTGACAAAGTGAGAGTTGTTCACAATGTTCAACGGTCTAAAACAATGCAGGGCATGGGTAGGAATATACCAAGGATCTATGCAGCCTGGAAAATAAGCAAGAAGATTATCAATCACATATGATTGAAGTGGAAGGTATGATCAACAACCAAACCATTACTATTTTAATTGATTTAGGAGCTAGTCATCATTATATAGATCCTAAGATGGTGGAAAGTTTTCATTTACCAGGAAACAAGCATGGAAAATATTGGTTGGTGCAACTGGCTACCAGAGCCAAAACAAAACTAAATGAGATGGTTAAGTCATGTCTTATGGACATGAATGGACTGAGCACAAGGGAGTATTTGAAAATCTTTCCTTTAGGTTCTTATGACTGCCTAATTGGTATGAGTTGGTTAGACCAACACCATGCCATCTTA
Organism: Picea engelmannii; assembly: GCA_009831015.1. Classification (NCBI taxonomy): domain Eukaryota; kingdom Viridiplantae; phylum Streptophyta; class Pinopsida; order Pinales; family Pinaceae; genus Picea; species Picea engelmannii. Next base: position 4,610 of record ML777394.1, on the reverse strand, counting down.
GACTATTGTAACAAGGCATTCACTTTCCTAGATGAGGAAGGAAATTAGAGAACAATCCAAGGAATTCCTAGGGCAGTGACTATTAGAGAAATTTTAGCAATGCAGTTGAAGAAATGCTACAGGAAAGGTTGTCAAACATTTGCATCCCATATGGAGGAAGAATATAAGGATAAGGTGCCAATTTTTGAGGATCATACAGTCCTAGAAGATTTTGAAGATGTGTTCAAGGAGGTATGAGGACTACTCCCAAAGAGAAATATTGATTTCTCTATAAATTTAATTCCTGGAGCAACTCCAGTATAAAAGACTCCTTACATAATGAGTACGCCAGAACTGAAGGAGTTGCACATGCAACTTTAAGAAATTCTAAATAAGGGGTATATACGCCCAAGTGTGTCACCTTGTGGTGCCCCAATCTTTTTTGTGAAAAATAAAGATGGGAAGCTGATATTGAGCATCGACTTCAAACAATTGAATAAAGTAACTATAAAGAACAAGTATCCTCTGCCAAGGATTGGTGATCTGTTTGATCAATTGAAGGATGCAAGGATATTTTCCAAGATAGATATTAGGTCAGGATACCATAAGGTAAGGATTAAATAGAAAGATATCAACAAGACCACTTTCAAGACAAGGTATGGTCATTATGAGTTCACAGTGGTGCCATTTGGGTTGTCAAATGCACCCGTTGTTTTCATGTGCTTAATGAATGGCATTTTTCGGGAATATTTGGACAAGTTTGTCATTGTCTTTCTGGATGACATCCTTGTATAGTCCATGTCGCAAGAAGAGAATGAGCATCATTTGAGGATGGTGTTGCAAGTGCTAAGAGAGAATCAATTGTATTCCAAATTGAGAAAGTGCTCATTTTATCAAAAGAAAATTCACTACTTGGGGCATATCATTTCAAAGAATGGGATAGCAGTGGATATTGAGATGATAGAGGCCATTAAAGGTTGGAAAACACCTAAGAATGTGACAGAAGTCAGATCCTTCATGGGTCTAGCTAGTTACTACAGAAGGTTCATTGCAGGGTTTTCGAGAATAGCTCACCCCATTACTTCCTTGCAAAGGAAGGGGAAGAAGTTTCAATGAACAAAAGAATGTGAAAGAAACTTCAAGCAATTGAAGAAATTGTTAACCAATGCTCCAATTCTGAGGATTGTAGATCTAAATGAAGATTTCATGTCTTGCACAAATGCGTGCAAAGAAATAATTGGTGGATTCCTAAGCCATAATGGGTTTGTGATATGTTTCAAGTCCAAAAAATTGAAAGAGCATGAGAGGCTCTACACCACTCACAATTTGGAGTTGGATTCATAGTGCACGCTTTGAAGAAGTGGAGGCACTACCTCATGGAAAATAGGTTTGAGCTGAGGATAGACCATAATGGTCGAAATTATTTGTTTGATCAACCAAATCTAAATTCTAGGAAAAGCAAATGGTTAGAGTTTATCAATGAATATGGCTTTGATATAAATCATATCAAGGGGAAAGAGAACAAAGTTGTTGACGCACTCAATAGGAGAGTGCATGAATTGCATGATACAACCATTATCATGTATCAGATGAATCTTAAAGGAATAATTTATGAATATGTAAAAGCATATTTGCAATACATGGAATTGGTAACAAAATTGCAACAAGGTAAAATGCAATAGAAAATTGAAGATTATGAATTGGGAATTGCTGGAATTCTCTTGTACAAAAAAAAAGTTTATGTACCAGATCCTCTGGAATTGAGGAGTATGATTTTAAACAAGATGCATAATTTTCCTTATGCAAGACACCCAGGATATCATAAAACAGTTTCAGCAGTTAAGAGCCAATATTATTGGCCCACCATGAAGAGGGACATTGTTGAATACATAGTCAAATTCTTGGAATGTCAAAGGGTCAAGGTTGAGCATAGACACCCGAATGGGTTACTACAACCATTAACCATTCCTGAGTGGAAATGGGAAGTGGCGAAAATGAATTTCATCACAGGATTGCCTAGAATAAACAAGCAGCATGATGCAATCATGGTAGTGGTGGACAAGCTTACTAAAGCTGCCCATTTCATTCCTATGAAGACTACTCATAAGGAAACTAATGTTGTTGATATTTATATGAGGGAAGTAGCATGCTTGCATGGCGTACCTAAGACAATTTTGTTTGACAAAGACCCAAAGTTTACATCAAAGTTATAGAAAGAGTTATTCAAAGGGTTTTGAACAAATCTGAACTTCAACACAACATATAATCCCGAGTCAGATGGGAAAACAGAAAGGGTGAACCAAGTGATAGAGGACATGATAAGGATGTATGTGATGGACAAACCATATAAATGGGAAGATTATATACACTTGATAGAATTTTCCTACAATAATGGATATCAAGAATCATTGAAGATGAGCCTATTTGAAGCACTTTATGGGAGAAAGTGCAACACCACAGTAAGTTGGGACAACCCAACTGATAGGGCAGTGGTTGGGCCAGATTTTCTCAAGTAAATGGAAGAAGAAATTATGAAGATTAAACAAAATTTGAAGGCTTCCCAAGACAGGAAGAACATTTATGTTGATAAGAGCATAAATCACAAGGAATTTAAAGTAGGGGATCATGTATTCCTGAGAGTGAAGGACAACAAAATCTCCCTTAAGTTGGGAAATTGCTCAAAGTTGGTAGATTGATATTGTGGTCCATTTGAAATCCTAGAGAGGATTGGTCTAGTATCATATAGGCTTGCATTGCCTACATGCATGTCTATACATAATGTATTTCATGTGTCATTACTTAATAAATATGTACCTGATGCTAAATATGTTATTGATTGGAGTGTGATTCAAGTGGAGAAGGAAAGCACTTTTCAGGTGCATATGGTGCATATATTGGACGAAAAAAGAATGAAGCTACATAATCGATCCATATGGCTTGTAAGATTCTAGTGGACCTGATACAGTCCTGAGGACGCAACATGGGAGCATGAAGATGCCATGCGGGCAGAGTACCTGCATATTTTTTAATATTTTGAAAATCTTGTTATTGTTGTGTAAGTAAGTTGCATTGAGGACAATGCAAAAATAAGGGGAGGGGATTGTAACACCTCAAGGTTGAGCCCCTGATGAACTATAATTATGTTTATAGGATGGTGAGCCAAGTGTTTATAAGTTGAAGACTTATCTATTTATTAGGCTTGAGAGCCTAGATGCTTAAGGCCATGAGCCTGGTTTTTGTATATGTAAATGCACATATCATTAATAAAACTACATTGTTGCATGTAGAACAACCACGAAGAAAGAATTATGGGGAACTAAGCTCCATTAGGTAGGGTAAGGGAGGGGGTTAAGTGTCTAGGCCTAGGGGATAAGATAAAGGGCTTACCTCTAAGGGAATAATATATTATTATTATTTCCTAAAGGCTAAGGTGGACATGATAGGTGATGTCCTAAGTTCCTAGGAAAGGAAACGAATGCTAAGTGGAACTCATGCAACTTCAGGAAGACACGTGTCAACTTGGGCGCATGTAGTTTATATCTAGGAAAGCCAGCTCATTGGGGGTTCCTCCTCACCATTCCCATGACCCTTGCTTTCTCGCAAGTCTTCCACCCTACCCGATTCACCCACTGAGTCATGTACTAAGCGATCATCTCCATCATTGACCTCTAAACAAGAACACACCCTGTAACTTCCTAAGCCGTGTTGTGTCTTAACTATTGGTCGTTTCAACCACACAGTTCTTTGATTGAGTGTCACTTGATGCCATCATATTTTATTTACTGATCTTTGTTGTTTCCATCACCTTTTTGGGAATTGAATTAGAAGATAGACTGAAGAAGAAGGTTGTCAGGCCTTTGGTTTAAAGATGCGGGTTGTTAGGTCTGTGGACTAAAGAAACAGGTTTTCAAGCCTCCAAGAAACTCTCTCCAGGTGAGAGGTTGTTGGGGAATTGATTTCCAAGAGGGAGCTGAACTGTAGCTATAGTGCTTGGAGAATTCATGTTCATCTTGTTGCTGAAGCCTTGGAAGGGAAGTGGGGAAATCGAAGGACTGTTAAGCAGAGAAGGGGTACACTTCCTAGGATGGGACATGCATGTGGGGAATGAGAGGTTGTAGGCTATTAGTGTGAGATAGAACTGGGAGATGATTCTTCTTGTTGACCTGTGCAACTTTCATGTTGCCCTTAAAAGCCTAGGAATCTGTTGTCTGGTGGATTTTAGTTCCAACTCGGGGGTGACCCACTACTGAGCGTGATACGCAGCATGGTCTAAGGCTAGGAGGTTCATGGAAGGTCTACATGGAGTTGGTGGTCATCTATTAAAAGATAAGTATCAAATATCTTTGATTGTCTGTTACGTAATTGTACATGTTTTATAACTTGATGAGTAATGCCTAGATATATGATGTATGTGTAGTCTTACTATTATTTCTGCATTAATCTGTGTATGGTTAGAATATGTTGTCTATATGGATATAGTGTCAGAATGTTTTAATGATTATTTATCCATGAATAAGTGGCATGAACAAAATGATGTAACTGTTAATTTGCATTATATATGCATGCATATAAATTTATGAAATGGTATCAAAGATAATAAGAGAAAAGTCAACGAAGTGACGTAGCCCGAC
>ML777393.1:771540-804480 GCA_009831015.1 Picea engelmannii | reverse complement strand
CCATATCATGGTTCTTCTAACCATGACCCATCTCCTTTCACTTTCCACCATCTAGATTCCCTTGTACAAATGAATGTGCAATCCACCTCAAAGCATTTTAAGGTGGCTCATATTTCAAGCACGCCTTTCCCTTTGGGGTGGCCCATATGTCAAGCACACTTTTTAAATGAGCATTTTGGTACAAGGAACACTAGTAAATTGTAATGCTAATGACAAACAACATAAAAATGGGTTTATTTTCATTGTTCATTCCCGTGTTAAACTTCAAGAAAGAACTTTGGGTTTAAAAGAAAGAGAAAGAAATTTTTGTAAAATCATTTCGCGAAGAATCTTATGTTGCCATCATTACGTTAAATAAAAAATAAGAGAGCTTAACAAGTTCCATGTAATATTTACATATAATCTATAAATATTAAAATAATGTTTTCGGAATTATATAAATTATTTTTATAATTATAATTTATTAATTTTTTTTCTAAAATTAAAATAATGTTTTTGGAATTATATAAATTATTTTTATAATTATAATTTATTGATTTTTTTTCAATGATAATGACAAATTTAATTTGTAATTATTTAATATTAATAATTTTTTGTTAAAAAATTATTTTTTTTCAAAAAAAATTTAATATCTCTAGTTAGACCAAAATATTTACTATTTTTTCCTGCATAGGTGTAGACGGATTGGCAAGTACCATGTAAATGGAAGGAAATTTGTAAAAATGAAGTCTCATGTTCTATTCTCACCCGGACTTACTCGCCATTCTTGCGGACTGGATAGTTGCCCCTGGGGTTATAGTGGCTATAGGATTTGGACCCAATTTAAAAAAAGGGGAGATGTAAGTGTACATTATCCCATGCTAACAAAGGCAAGTAAAAACCATGAATTAGCACAAATAAGTTTTAAAAGGAAAAGAAATGATATTTCATTGCAAGAACAAAAAAATTACATCAATAAATGAATGCCTTCTATGATTATGTGTTTTAAATCCCGATTTTTAAAATATTTTTTTCTTAAAACCTTTTTATTCCCATCTTCAAGGTCTTCCTCTTCTCAAACTTTCAAAAAAAATGGACAAGAAAATGCATAAAGTATGAAGTGTGCCACCTTTTAAATGACAGAAGAGAAATAGAGTATCATAAATTCATTACATTGAAGATCCAAGGTTCATATCGATGTGTAAAGGAGGATTTGGGTCACGCTTTTTCTCCCACTTGTTAAAGATTACTTCAAAGGCATAATTCAATATGTAATAATTAATTTGATGCTTATAATTGGATTGGACCTTGTATAGTTAAATCTTCCATCTTGGAAGGTTGAAAAATTTATTAAGAAAAAAGTCGTATGGTTTTGATTGGGTGTGGTGGTATTCAAATTGCTTATTCTAAGTGTTTTTTTTTAACAGGAATTGAATATTATATATATTAAAATGAGGGTTGTGTTGAAGCAATGATGCCAAAAAAATTTAGATGGAAATTAGTTGGGTTATTTCTGAGAGTTTTAAAATTAAAAATGTCTTTACAAAACTGCTCAAGGCACCACTATGTTTTAAAAAACATTCAATACATGTTTCAGGAAGTATCATGTATTTTAGAAGCTTTTCTTCAATGTCCATTGGTGTCGTTCCTCTGTCAGATTTCACGAGATTATTTTCAAATGCAGCATCATTTGGGATGGGTCTTCCAATATTTACAAAATCAAAGGTTGAACATTGAGCAGGGTTGGGGTATCGCAAATAGAGGAAGGAAGTTTTCATTTCATCCATTCTTCGTGCTAAAGCAAAGAGACCAACCTCAAAAACCCTGAACCTTTCTTCCATTCGGTTGGAGAGCCTAACCATTATTCCTTCCAACTCTTGAATCTATTCCATTAGTTGTTGGAGGAAAACATTGCTTGCTTGACCAACCTCTTCCTGGATCCTACGAATTTTCCAGCGGTTAGTTGCTAAGGGTTCCATAGGGATTCTATGAGCGTTAAAACTGAAACTACTCCAATTGATTGTGAAAACCGAAAAAGGAGAGCATGTTTGTAGAGAACTATAATAACAACACCAAAATGATTAGACATTAAGAGGAAAGAAAAAAAAAAGACCTGATATTTTGCTGAAGGAGCCAAAGAGAGGAGTTGAACGAAGATCCTGAATGGATTTCTGAGTTCCTTTCCCTCACAACAATGGTTGGAAAGGAGGCACACAGATAGAGATGAGAGTTTGGATCTGAAACAACGTTGGGAATCCCTCGCGAAACTAGTGTTGTTGAACCATAAGGATTCAATGCCCAAAGATAAAATAATTTTGTCATGTCATAGCTCGAATGTTTGCTTAAAGTGTTTGATACACTCAAGCTATGAGAAGGCTTCACAAAATACACATTAAACCATGCATTAAAATTATGTTAATCCCTAAATAGTGGAACATTACCCCTTAATTGGGGCATATTACATTAGTGATGTTATTTTATTTATGTCGGCTTGGGTCCATTAGTTATAATTGTACCTCCTATTCTCCTATATATACCAAGGAGACCTTTTCATTTGGAATCATCTTGTATTTGAAAATTTATGTGGTGTATAAGGAGGTTTCCCCCTTGAAGAGGCTTATTATATGAAATTATCTCTTTGTCAAGGCGTTGAGTACTTAACATTTGGTATCAGAGCTCAAGGTCTTGGGGTTTCGTTGCTCCATCTGAGACACCTTGGAATTTTTGTTATAACATTTTTTCTACTATGTTTCTGAAGGAAATCCTTGGAGGATATTTAGTAGACAGATCAGGGTACGTGGGGTTCAAATTTATGCTCCTGAAGCCCTATACTTTCAGAGATATATTCTGTGTAAGATAGGGTTCTGGAATCATCCTGAATTTAGTCATCGCAGATTTTTTGCTATAAATTTTTTTCTGTAATGTTTTAGACAAGGAAATCGAAAGGATATTCATAGAAATTATCAAGGTAGCTTTGATAAAAATTTCATCTTCTGGGTCATCCTAATTTTGTAGATACGCCCTGTGTAAGATAGGGTATTTGACTAGTCATATTAACTCGTCTCAAACATATGTTTCGGGTAAAATAGTGATATATTATTCAATGAGTATCCAAATTAAGTGAGACAAATTGCATTGGATAGTGGACAATCTGTAGTATTTATGGTGCAAGTTTCAGAATCAAATATCATATATTGTTCTCTTGGAAATCTTTACAAGTATGCTCTCCTGGAAGGGACAAAAATCAGCAAGGTGTGGGGAAGTTACCATAACTTCCACTTGACAGATCCAATTTTGATCAAACTTGTGGAATTGCATAGAAGACGTATCAAAGAACTACAAAACAAAAATTTTAGACCCGTAAGGGATGAAATTTTGGAGATACAACAAAAGAAAGATCGTCTTGCAGAACCACTTTGAAATCAAGGTTTAAAAGTGATACTTGGCCAACATGCCACCAAAAAACAGAACTTCTACACCAAATAAGCCTCCAGGTAGTCCTACTTGGACTCTTGATGAAGGTGAAGAAATGTGCAGGGACATAAATGATTTACAAAAGAAGACAATAACAAAATATGAACTACAAGGGATGATGGATTCAATTGAAGCTAAGTTGGAGGCAATAATGGATACTAATATGGATGGTTTAAAAAGGGAGATCATGGAAGGATTGAAAAACTTCCTAATAGAGAGGCCACTTGAAAGTGAAAATGTATCCCATGAAATTCATGATGAGGACACAAGGAATATGAATCAAGACTGGAGAAACTCCAACTTTGGGTTGAAGACCAACCACTTTCCTAAGATCAATATGAGGAAGTTTGATGGAAAGGATCCAAGCACATGGATACTTCAGATGGAGCGGTTATTTGATCTACATGATGTGCCACATACAAAAAATGTATGAATTGCTTCTTTATATTTATAACCCAATCATTTTGTGTGGTATCGATGGATTTGTTCTCGCAAATTGATGAACTACTGGAATGTTACAATGTTACTGAAGAATATCAAGAGGAAGAAGACCCAAGAAATGTGAAAGTACTAGAGACTGAAGGGGAGCGCATAGTAGTAGGTCCATAACTCAAATCCGACACATGTGCAAAGTTATTAAGAGTGCTCAAAGTGAATATTGGCACGAAAGAGAAACCAAAGTTCACGAATATTGGTGACTATTGGAATGATGAGATTGTTGAAAATATTGCAGACCTATAGCGCGAGTATCAAGATCTCTCTCCAACAACATTTTTAGAGATGAAGGAAATAGCTGGGGAATTGGGCGAGATGAAGATCCCATTAAAGCCAGGTGCTAAGCTAGTAAGAAAAAGACCTTACAGATTGAATTTGAAGTAGAAGGGAAATTTGAAAGTAGAGCTTGACATAATGATAGAAGCTAGTATCATTGAGCCCCTCAGAGAGTCCGAATGGATAAGCCCAATAATAGTTCAAGATAAGAAAACAGGGGGTATTAAAATTTGTGTAGACCTAAGGAAATTGAACGATGCCTTTTTACATGACCCTTTTTCGACCCCCTTTATAGATGAAGTATTAGAAAATGTAGGAGGGTAGGAGGCCTACTCGTTCACTGATGGATTTTCAGGATACCATTGGATAAATAGTGTTCCATAAGACAAACATAAGATGAAATTTGTGACAGAATGGGGAAGCTACCAATACATTGTGATACCCTTTGGGTTAAATAATGGATCTATTGTTTTTTCTAGAGTAGTTGTCACAACCTTCACCAAGTTTGCTTGCTATTTCTTCATTCACCAGGTTTTCTCACTAATTTTGCCTTTACTAGGTTTACTCACGACATTTTCCTTCACCAAGTCTTCTCATTACTTCTTCCTTTACCAGTTATGACCAAAATTTGAATTTCCAAATGACAACTTTCCCAAAGCTTGTTGTTTTGGGACTCTTCCCAAGAACGAATGTGTACATCATGCCATGTATCCAATTTTGCAAATATTATTCTGAAAATTTTACGTAAGGTACTTCTATATGTCTCCTCTATCTCTACAAAATGTCAAGGTCTGAAAATATAGAGTTTCTAAGATACTTGCACAAAATATCTAGCTAACAATGAAGCATACACAACATGCAATGGTGTGAAGAGAAGACATAAATGAGAGAATAGAATGAAATAATTTCTATTATTTGTATTCCACACTCAAAGAGTGAATAATTTACAATAGATATATGCTGCATGAGTAACTAATAGGCCATAGTAATGATCTAGAGATATCTAGACAATCACTCGAAAAAACCGAAGTAAAATGCTACCTAGTCCTAGTTAACGAATCCATGCAATCATCAGTTAACTAAGTCAGACATGTGGAAGTGAGAGAAACAAATGCAATTGTTGGTGATAAAACTGAGGTTGTCATGCATGAGTGGATTCTACTAGTATAACTGAGAGTAACTAACTCTAAACTGAAGAGAAGTGCCCTATTTTGTAGGGGAATATTCTATAGAGAGAATATTCTCATCTAAGGAAGTGTTCTCAATATTAGCATATCAATATTAGGAAATAATTACCTAGGTGAGTGTGTAATATCTCCAACACCCCCATGAACACTACTAGGGTGTATATGATGAACGGGTCTTGAAAACTAAGTCCATATTAGGTACCCATTGTATAATTCATCTAAGAATAAAACACTAAAAATAGAGGAAAGAGGGAAAATCTGATGGGAACCCCCCCCCTCAAAGTATAATGCATAAAAAAGAAGAAAAAATGAAAAGGAACAAAAATAAGTTTCTCTGATACCATGTAGAGTGATAGTGACGATCCTTGCTAGCGACTTGTGGGCTCTGATACCATATAGAGTTTTTGAGATACTTGCACAAAATATCTAACTAACAATGAATCATACACAACATGTAATGGTGTGAAGAGAAGACACAAATGGGAGAAAATAATGAATGAATTTCTATTATATTTATTCTACACTCAAAGAGTGAATAATTTACAATAGATATAGGCTACATGATTAAATGATGCGCCATAGTAGTGATCTAGAGAGATCTAGACACTCACTGGAAAAAACTGAAGTAATATGCCACCTAGTCCTAGTTAACCGATCTATGCAATCATTAGTTAACCGAGTCACGCATGTGGAAGTGAGAGAAACACTTTCAATTGTTGGTGATAAAACCAAGGTTTCCATGCATGAGTGACTTCTACTAGTCTAACTGAGTGTAACTAAATTTGAATTGAAGAGAAACACCCTATTTTGTAGGGGAATATTATATAGAGAGAATATTCCCATCTAAGGAAGAGTTCTCAATATTGGAATATCAATCTTAGGAAATAATTGCCTTGGTTAGTGTGTAATATCTCCAATAGAAACATCCAAAAAAAATGTTATAGAAAAAGTTCCAAGATGACTTGTTTGAAACTGATTTCAAGAGCACTTAGGAACCCCTAACTTCCATAGAGAATATATATGAAAGTATAACCAACCGACATCTAATGTTTTTACCACATGTACACCAATATCTCCTCTATCTCTGAAATATATCAGGGTATGAAAAATCCCAGAAAATAAGTTATAGTAAAAGTGCCAAGATGACCTATTTGAAACCAATTTCAGGAGCATTTAGGAACCTTGACTTCCACATGGCATATATCCAAAAGTATAACGAACCAAGATATGAAATTTTTACCACATGTACATAAATATCTCTCCTATTTTTATAGACAATATTAGGGTCTGAAACATACTAGAGAATAAGTTATAGTGAAAGTTCCAATATGACCTATTTGAAACTTATTTCAGGAGAATTTAGGAATCCTAACTTACACAAGGCATATGTCTAAAAGTATAGTGAACCAACATCTACAATTTTCACCAAAGGTCACCAAGATATCTTCTGTATCTTTTCCAAATTGTAGGGTTTGAAATGACTTAGAAAAACGTTTATCACTAAAGTGCCAAGATGACCTCAAATTGATTTCACAATTCAATATTTTATAATCCATTTTTTCACACACACACACACACCTTCTCTTAATGCTTTCTCTTTTTATATTTTTTGATAACCTTTCATGAAGGGAAATGTCCCTTAATCAAACAATTAATTCCCAATACCATGGGAAAATGCCCCAAACCATGGGAAAATGCCCTAAACCCATGGGTTTGAAACCACGATTTCACATTTTACTTTTTCACATCCAACCCTTTTTTAATATAATTGTAAACCTATATATATAAATCAATATTGGAAATTAGGTGTGTACTTTTATTCCATAATATGAAATCATTAATCCTTCTACATCAATGACAATAATTCCAACACCTCTTCCCAAGATTGATGATTTGTTAGACCAGTTGTAGTATGCCAACTACTTCACCAAGTTGGATCTAAAATTAGGATACCACTAGATATGTGTCAAAGAATAAGACACCTAGAAGAACACTTTTAAGACACGGGAAAGTTTGTATGAATGGTTGGGAATGCTATTTAGTTTATGTAATGCACCAACTATATTCATGGCATTGGTGAATGATGTATTGCACCCATATTTAGATTCATTTTTGTAGTGTATTTTTTTGATATATTGGTTTATAGATCGAAGGGGAACATATCACATCTCATGTAGGTGCTAGAGACTCTAAAAAAGCACTAGCTACTTGTTAACTTCAGGAAATGTGAGTTTTCTCAACAATCATTGGTGTATTTGGGGTATGTATGGGTGGAGGGGAGCTCAAGATAGATCTCGAAAAGATGGAGGCCATCATAAAATGGCCAGTTCTTACTAATGTGACTAAAGTTAGGAGTGTATATTTTAACCTTGTACAATATTTTACTGCAAAATTATTTTCAATAAAAGAACATAAAATATACAGTGACAAATATACACATTACATAAAGATTTTTCCCCTGGAAACCCAAACCAGGAAAACCAATATATTATATATTAATTCAGAGTGATACATTGTTTACAATACAATATACATATAGGAGCCAACGACATCCAAAACCCTAACCTAATGACCTGGTTTAGTCAACAACCCTAATTCCTTAACCAAAAATGGTAAACCATCGGCAAAAAACATGTGCCGAAAAACTGCCCAACAATGGACAAAAAATTTGAGGTGACATGAAAAATGAGGCAAAAATGTGACATGTTTCTCGAGGCAAAAAAATTTCTCAGGGGAACTGCCCCCAAACCCCCGCGTAGGGGGGATATCGCCCCCCTCAAACCCTTATGTGTGCCTGACACAACGTAGCAAAAACTAGAGCTAGTCGTGCAAAAAATATAATACATACCCAACATTCTCCCACTTGTTGTTTTATTTGTATACATGGGGTTATAAGGTTGCATAGTAAAAAATCCAGGGCATCAATGCCCATGTATCCTCTACACCAAGAGAGCTTCTCAATGCTCACATATTTTGTTAATGAATCTGCAACATTCTTCAAAGTGTCCACCTTCATCAACACCACTTTATTTTCTTCAAACATGGTTCTCACAGAGTGATATTGAATATCAATATGCTTTGTATATGAATGATAAGTCGGGTTCTTTGCCAGAAAAATTGCACTCTGACTATTAAAATCTATCCTTACAACTTACTATACCAACCCAATACCTGAAAACAATCTTGTAACCATATTGCTTCCTTACTTGCATGAGTGGCTACCATGTATTCAACTTCTATAGTTGAAAGTGCCACTCCAACCTATGCTTTTCTCATCCAACTAATTGATCCTCCAAACAAGTTAAACACATACCCACTTGTAGATATCCTACGATCCAAATCTCCATCCCAGTCTGCATCCACAAAGCCATGTGTCCAATCCTGGTCTTCCTTGGTAGCACAATCCATAGCTAGCAGTGCCATACAAATACCTGAAAACCCTTTTTATTGTTGTTCAATGCTCCTTCCCTAGTTTTGACATATACCTGCTCAAAACTCCCACTGCATGTGCAATGTTCGGTCTAGTAGAGACCATTGCATACATCAAACTTCCAACTGCACTCACATATGGAACATGAGACATGTCCTCCTCCTCTTCATATGTCTTGGGACATTGATCTGCAGATAACTTTACACCAACAGGAATAACGACCTTGACCGATTTACATTCCTGCATATTAAACCTCTGCAATATTGTCTCAACACATTTTCTCTTATTTAACTAGATTTTTCTCTTTTTCCGATCTCTTTTAATTTCCATGCCCAAAATGAATTTTGAAGCACCGAGATCCTTCATGTCAAATTTAGAGGACAACTGAGTTTTCACATACTGTATAATCTCCTTGTTGTTTCCTATCAGCAACATGTCATCCACATACAAGACCAAATAAATCAAATGATCACCAACACACAGTGATCATCTTTGCTTCTTGTGAAGTCAAGTGCCAACATATAAATATCAAATTTTTGATACCACATCCTTGTCAATTGTTTTAAACCATACAAGGACTTTTTCAACTTGCATACTAGCTCCTTCTTTCCCTTCACAGCAAAGCCTTCTGGCTACTTCATATAGATTTCTTCTTCCAGATCCCCATGTAGGAATGTTGTTTTCACATCATTATGTTCTACTTCAAAATAAAATGCAACAATAGATAAAAAAAATCTTATAGAAGTTAACTTGGCAACAGGAGAAAAAATCTCACCAAAATCAATTCCCTCAACCTGGGAATAACCCTTTTCTACTAATCGATCTTTGTATTTCTCCACTTTTCTTTATTCAACTTCTTTTTAAATACCCATTTGTTGCCTACGAGATTTCTTCTAGGCAACAACTCCACTAGATCCCAAGCCTCATTCTTATCCAAGGCTGTCATTTCTTCATCCATGGCCTTTTTCCAGAGCTTTCCATTATCTGAATCCAGTGCCTCCCTGACAATTCTAGGATCATCATTAGTAATAGACAAAGAAAAATTTGAACAAAAATCAGATGGATTATACCTTTCCGGTATCATTCTTTCTGGAACAATCTCCTCAATACTGGAGTATGAGGATCTTCTTCTTCTAATTCCTATTCTTCTGTAGAGTTTGATCCATCATCCTTTAAACCAAACTCTATTTTCTATGGTTCTTCCTTACTTGGTAGGACTTCATGTTTAACAACATCCTTCTTTTCTCTAAATACCACATCTCGGATATACACAACCTTCTTATTTTTTGGGTTCCAAAGCTTATAACCTTTGAGACTATATTTATACCCAATAAATATACACTTTTTAGCCTTCTTATCTAGCTTACTCCTGTTTTCCTTTGGAACATGAACATAGGCCTCACAACCAACTACCTTGATATGTGTGAGAGAAGGTTTCTTACCAGTCCATATCTCTTGTGGAGTCTTGTCATCCAATGCTAATGAGGGTGATCTATTAACCAGGCAACATGAAGTACCCACTTTCTCTGCCCAAAATTCTTTCCCTAACCTGACACCACTAAGCATGCACCTTGATTTTTCCATCAGCGTCTTGTTCATCCTTTCTGCAACTCCATTCCGTTGAGGTGTACATAAAGTAGTCTTCTTCCTTTCCATACCGTACTTCTTACAAAATTATTCAAATTCATTCCCGTAGAAATCTACGCCATTATCTGTCCTCAACACCTTAATTATTTTTTCTATTTGATTCTCAACAAGAGCCTTAAACTCTTTAAACCTGTCAAAGACTTCATATTTCTTCCTGAGGAAATATATCCAAGTATTCCTCGAGAATTCATCTATAAATGAGACATAGTACACATATTTTCCCAATGATGGAACTGACACAAATCCAAACACATCACTGTGAACTAGCTGTAAAATTCCTTCTGCCCTTGTTGCACCAAAGGGGAATCTTACCCGATTATGCTTCCCATATACACAATGTTCACATAAATCAAAATCCAGAGAGCAGTTAGACATACCTTCAACCATACCTTTACCATGTAGTAGTTGAAGACCCTTCTTTCTAATATTCCCCAGTCTTTGATACCACAACATAACATTTTCTCTAGAGACTGTAGGAGTTATTTCTTCTTCAACTCCAATATCAGGAACAATGGAACTATTACACCCATCAACAATAGTGCTTCCTTGTATATTATAAAGAGTTCCAAATCGAACTCCCTTCAGCAACACCATTGCTCCTCGAACCATCCTGTAGGTTTCCTTTTCAAATATTGTTTTTACCCTTGCATCGTCCATTTTGCTTACATAAATCAAATTTCTGGCCAATCCTAGGATGTGAAGAACACCAGGTAGTGTTCTAATCCTTCCATCTATGAGCCTCAACTTGAATTTTCCTCGACCTATGATTATGGTTGTCGAGTAATCACCTAGGAAAACATTACCTCCATCATACCTTTAATATTCACAGTGTTAGTAACATTTCTTGTCCGAGGCACAAGAGCGTTCGGGTCAGCGAGTCGCATGAGGAGCGCCTGAGCGCAACGCGGAAAATCTCATTTCAGGCTCCCAAGAAAGCAAGCGGGTGAGATTATATCATCGGTCCAGATTCATCCATAATAGAAGATCAACGGTTGGCGGAAAATCGCGGTTGGCGAAAAATCGCAGTTAGTGGAGTTGCGCCGAGATTATCGCAAATGCATTGCGCTCATATTATATGCAGGGAAGGATAGCAGCCGTCCATCCAAAGGACGCGTGGCGCGAGATCTAGTCGCGTCGGCGTTTCGGAAATCGCGAGTTCAAAGGGTGAAGGTTCCGTGTTGTCCTATATCTCGAAACCCCAAACCCTGAAGGCGCCGAAGGTGCCCAAAGTTGGGCCCGCAGTATTACGGAGAAATCTCGACCGTCCATCCACAGAAGACACCTGGCGCGTGATTAGGTTCCTCGCTATTTCGCCCATCGCGATTTTAAGGCGCAAAGAGCAGCTCCGTCATTTCCCAATGCACGAGGTGCCGGGAGTGTCCAGGACCCGGGCCCACAACATCGTTGGGAGAGTTCAGAACCGTCAGATCTAGAGGGATGCGTGGCGCCAGATTAATCCGTCTCGGCATTTCGCTCATCGCGATTTCAAGAAACAAGAATCAACCCCTTCCTATTTGCGAACGCCGAAAGCTCCTTTGAGAGTAAACACAAGGTCATAGCCCGTGGTCACCTGGGAAATAAAAGAGCTGTGTAAAGGGGGCCAAAGGCATCGGGTCCAGTCACGGAAAGGTTCATCGTGTTCTCCGAGTGCCTTTTGATCCGACCTCAAGCCTGGTTTTCGCTTGGAGTAAATGAAGGCGAGAAGGGGTGGTTGAAGCCTCTCATCATTCATTAAGTGTGAGGTATGGAGGATCTGGCGAGCTGTCTGCCCGAAGGGGTCATGTGTACCGATTTTTCCAAAGAAGTCATGCCGAAGTCCTCGACTAGACAGAGAAGTCTGCACACGCTAGCTCATCACTTAATGGCTCAGCTACTCTCCTTGTAGGAGCCATACACAATTAAAGTGGCGTTTGAAGAAGGGTATCAGTACGAGTTTGACTGAAGGGACACCAAGCCTTGGGTGACTGGGCACGCCTCTGTTAGGCAAATTTCTCTGAGTATATAAACTCAGTCTTTGTATTTTGTAAAGTATCGATGGTTGAGCAAGGCTCCCGATTATAAAGTTTTGATGAAGCGTTGGTCGCTCTAGTTAATGTACAAGGCATTTGAGATTTCTTACTTTATGGATGTTAGCTTCTTTTCCATCTCTTTGTTTACTATGTTAGAACAACTCAGAATTGGAGGATCCAGTCGAGTTGTAGCTATTATAGGATGATGTAGGTTGGATCACTGTAACAATTGCATTGTTTATAATCGGTTCCTGTGATTTTCTCAGCGCTGAAACGACTTGGAATTGAAGGATTCAATCAAGTCATCTCTCAGCTCCTTGAAGCTATGGACCAAGAGGATATTGGCTTCTGAGTTTTTCACCCTCAAGCCTCCGAAGGCCTATCGCCCGAGGCAGTATTGCTTGCCCTTCTCACAAGTCTTCCATCTACCACCCTTTAATCCACTTACTGATGGAAGTTGGATCAAGACCTCCCTTTCTTTCCACATACCAGGCCCGGTTTCCTAAGTTAAAGCTATATTTTCTTGAGTCTTTACCCATCCGATCACCCGATTAAACAAATCATGACATAAAACTGATGGGCATTAGGCTCTGCTCCTGCAAGCAATCCAGGAGTGACTTCTCACGCTAACATTTATGGCGCCGTTGCCGGGGACGAAGTTGAAAATTTTCCCCGGGATTGAACGACATTGAGCCTCTGATTCTGAAGGTGCATCAGGTATCAGAGCCTTTAAAGATTGCTGCTGTGCACCTGGCGACTCCATTGTGAAGACTCCACTGTGGCATACCTGCTGTATTAATTGTGGCTTTCAGAGGCAGACACACGCGGTCTCATCCACAACTGCCTCTAGCTACACCTGAAACTGATCCAGAGGTGGTTCTCAAGAAAGGAAAGGCCCCTGAAGAAGAAGCTTCCACTGCCAAACCAGGTAATCCGCCATCTCCTTATGTAGGAACTCCTTTTTCTCCTCCTCAGTTTCTTAATAGACCTCCTTCAGAGGTTTCCCGTTTCCTGAATTTTGGGAGTGTTCCTACTGAGTTTTCCCCTCCTGGTCTGGCATTAGAGGGAGAAACCCTTGTCACTCTCCTCTCCTCTGAATCTGTACCTTGGCATAGACCCAGGACTATAGAAGATTTCCCCACTCCTACACAAAGAGGAGCATCTGCTGATTTGAACCCGTTAGCCTTCTCCTTAAATCCCCTTTTGTTTCCCATCTCACTCTGGAACTCATTTCCAGTAGCCCCTTCACGAACTCCTTCTCCTCCAAGTTCTCCTCCACCTAATATTCCTATGGATGGTGCTAATCCCCCTCTAAATAGAATGGACACCATAGTCGCTTCCAGATATGCTCCCTTAATCCTACCCCATCCTATGAATCCTCTCCCAGCTGGAGATTACTTGAAGTATATGCCCAAGTTCACTGGGGAAGGGGACGTAACTGCGGAAGAGCACATGGTTGCTTTCTACAGTTATGCAGATAAACTCAACATTGAAAATGAAGATGTATGGATGAGAGTCTTCGTCCAGAGCATGGATGGTGAGGTGAGGAAATGGTTTAGAGGATTGACCACCGGATCTATTGTTGGGATCGAAGCTCTGGATAGTGCTTTCCTGAGGCAGTGGGGAGATAGGAAGGATTTCGTGTATTACATGACAAATTTTGGGTCTTTGAAGAAAATGGAAGGAGAGTCTGTTTCTGACTTCTCCAAAATATTCAATAAGATGTATAATAAAATTCCTGCCGAAATAAAACCCTCATAAGCCTCAGCCAAGATTTCTTATGCTAGTGCGTTTGGCCCCGATTTCTGTCTTCTATTGAGAGAAAGAAGAGCCACCTCCTTAGCTCAAATGCAAGATGCGGCCATAGAAGTGGAATCCAATGTATTAGCAGCTGATAGACTGAGGAACAAGGCTGACGCAGACAGAAGAAAGGGAAGGTCGTAAGCCTCAACTTCTGGCCCATCGACGTCCCACCCTCAAGTGGATGAGCTGACCAAGATGGTGAAGTATCTGTCGGCAGAGATGGAGAGAATGAAGGTGGAAGGGAGACAAGCATATAAGGGCCCTCAAAACGCTGAAAACAAAGGAGGTTTAAGGAGGCCAAACAATATCACTCCCCCGACTGCGCAAAGAGAGAGGGGAAGAGACAGAGAAGACCAGAAAATTCAGGCCCCTTTGCAAAACAATTTTGTGGCCGAGGGGGAAGAAGGGGAAACGGATGAGATTGATCCTGAAATCCATTGCTTCGGAGACACTCCTCCTTTTCCTCATCTCACTCAATCAACATACGAGGAGTCTCTCATGGACAGTCAACTAAATGAACTGAGTAAGGGAGACAATACTAGTGGCACCCAAGGCAGGTATGACCTGAGGTCTAAAAAAGGGACAGAAGCACCTGGTGTTCCTGAGCAGTCCACTAGAATAGACAAGCCTACTAATCAAGTAGCAGACAGTCACAGAGGTAAGAAGCCTCAACCCCTCTCTCCCATAGTCCAAAGTCATGTTCCCGAAATAAAAATAATCCCGAAGCTTATATCTTCTTTTAATTTCGAGCATGAAATTCAAAACATCAGAATTCCTGTGCCCCTAAACGAATTGATTAAACATGAAGGGTTCAAGAAACGCTTCTCTGAGCTTTTACAGTCTAAGGTCCCATGCCTTCCCACTGACTCCATCAATTTGCAAGATGAAAAGCCTGTAGTTATTCTAGGTCCTATGGTAGAAGACATGAATGACTCATCCCCTCCCTTCTACACATCCTTGAACATACATGACAAGGTACTGCACAATTGCTTGATGGATTCGGGGTCTTCTCACAACCTTATGCCCAAAACTGTCATGGAAGAGTTAGGGCTAGAAGTCACCCGAGCCTATCATGACCTCTATTCCTTTGACTCCAGAAAGGTTCAATGTCTAGGAGTTATCAAAGATCTGGTCATGACCTTGTTTCAATTGCCCATGAAAAGTGTGGTCATGGATATTGTAGTGGCTGATGTCCCCCCCAAGTTCGGTATGTTGTTATCAAGATCTTGGATAAAAATACTAGGGGGAACTTTGCAGATGGACCTCACATATGCTACTATCCCAGTTTTTGGAGGAGAACATAGGAGGCTATAGAGGGAAGCCCAATTGGCCTATATAATCAGTGATGAAGCCAATCCTACCAACCATCCCATTTTTGCCTTGGACACTGATTTAGATTCCAGTTTATTGCAACTCTCTCATGCTCCCGAGCCTCCTCTTAAACTTAGAAAGCAACCCACCATGACTCAGGAATTTCCTCCCTCTATCACCCCCGTCTGGAAAATGTTCTTTGATGGATCCTGTTCCACGGAAGGCACTGGAGCTGGGGTGTCTTTTGTGTCACATGCTTAGGAAACCATATCCCTGTCATACAAACTAGAATTTGAAGCTACCAACAATGTGGCAGAGTATGAAGCTCTTGTCTTGGGGTTAAGAGCCACAAGGGAAATGGGAATTCAGGAAGTAGCATTGTTCGGTGATGCAGAGTTGGTGGTCCGACAGATCAGAAGCGTTTATCAGGCTAAGCATCCTCGAATCAGGAGTTACAGAAATGAGGTATGGGACCTAATTGACAGTTTCTTCTCAGCATTTAACATCTCTTTCATCCCAAGAGAGGAGAACACAGTGGCGGATTCCTTGGCTACGTCAACAAGCAATTTCAAAGTACCCTTGCTGCCCAAATTCAGATATAATGTAGAAATAAAATACAGGCCTTCCATACCCGACAACGTCAAACATTGGAAGGTATTCGAGGATGATCTCGAGATCAAGAAATTCTTGGAGACTGTCGAAGAATTTTCAGAGATGCATATTGACCAAGATCCTGTCTCTGAAAAAGGGCTTGATGGGGGTAAGTTGCTGAGTAAAATAACAAAGCATGATATTGTGCAACTCCCCAGCAACCATATTCCAAAAGGACTGGTTCCTTTGGAAAGGCTTTTTGATAGAAATGATGTGTCATTAAAAGGGGAGATCTCGGAGGATGACACTGGTACTATTCAGTGCAACATTGGCACCGAGAGTGAGCCCAAGTTTGTCAAATTGTCAAGAAGTCTGACAAAGGAGCAGAGGTCTGAATACATTGGAATTTTGAGGGAATTTGCTGAAGTTTTCGCCTAGACCTACGAATACCTCAAAACATATGACACTTCTGTCATCGGTCATAAAATCCTGTTGAAAGGGGAGGCAAAGCCATTTAGGCAGAATCTGAGACAGATCAATCCTATGCTGCTTCCTATCATGGAGAGGGAAGTGAAGAAGCTGCTGCAGGCCCAGATCATTGTACCACTGAGATACTTAGAGTGGGTGGCCAACTTGGTACCAGTAAGGAAAAAGAATGGAGAAATCAGACTCTGTGTGGACTTCAGAAACCTGAACAGGAGCTCGCGAAAGGATAACTACCCCTTACCAAAGATGGAACATATACTGTAGAGGGTAACAGGAGCCTCCAGGATGTCCATGATCGATGGTTTCTCTGGCTACAATCAATTCTATGTTCTGCCCGAGGACAGGGAAAATACGACATTTACCACTCCATGGGGCACATTCATGTATGCCAAGATGTCGTTTGGATTAATGAATGTAGGGGCAACGTTCCAACGTGCCATGGACATAGCTTTCGTTGGGGAAAAGGATAAATTTGTAGTCGTCTATTTGGATGACATTACCGTGTTTTCAAAATCTAACAAAGAACACTATTGTCATCTCAGGAAGGTTTTCCTGAAATGCAGGAGTTTTGGTATTTCATTAAACCCCAAGAAATCTCTATTCGCCATGCAGGAGGGAAAGTTACTAGGCCACATAGTATCAGCGAAAGGAGTCAGGATTGACCCTAGCAGAGTTGAGGCAATACAAGCCTTATCAGTCTCGAGGTCCAAGAAGGAGGTCCAATCTTTCCTTGGTAAGATTAATTTTCTGAGGAGGTTTGTGCCCAACTTTGTTGAGGAGGTAAAACTTATAACAACCACGTTAAGGAAAGAAAATGAAGTGAAGTGGACTTCTGAATCGCGAAATTCCTTCGAGCAAATAAAGAAGGCCTTGTCTGAAGCCCCTGTGCTTATGAGTCCCGACTACTCAAAGGATTTCCTTATTTTCTCTTTCGCTTCACTTGACACAGTAGCCGCTGTTTTATTACAGACAAACAAGGATGGGTTAGAGCAGCCTATTGCCTATTTCAGCCGAGCATTGAGGGATGCCGAAGTCAGGTATGACACTCTAGAAAAGCAGGCCTATGCCCTGGTAAAGGCTCTTAAGGAATTTAGGATCTATGTACTGTAATCAAAAGTCATCGCTTATGTCCCCTCAGCTGCTGTTAAAGAAATTCTTATTCAGCCTGACATAGCCGGGAAAAGGAGTAAGTGGATAGCCAAGATTCTGGAATTTGACCTGGAAATAAAGCCTACCAAATTGATCAAAGGTCAAGGTTTAGCCAAGTTGTTGGCTGAAGCCAATTGCCAAGCTTTGGGGGTAAGTTTCATCAACGAATGCTCAGGAATTCAGCAGGGTCGGCTGTCTGACATGGACCCTCAAAGGGAGCCCCCATTGGCTCGATGTCCTTGGTATAAGAATGTCATATACTTTCTGCAAGAGTTGCGGCCTCCAGACGGCCTGCAAAGAAACAAACCAAGAGCTCTGAAGCTCAAGGAAGTCAGATACTGCCTTATCGAGCAAATTTTGTACTGGAAAGACCCCCTGGGGTGCTTTTAAAATGCATGGATCCACAAGAGGCTGATAGGATCATGGTCGAATTTCACAGTGGCCTATGTGGAGGGCACCATTCCTGGAAGACCACAACCCACAAAATTCTCAGAGTTGGGTACTACTGGCCCACCTTGTTCGCTGATGTCCACAGAGGAGTTAGAGCTTGTATCCCATGCCAAAGATTTGCAGGAAAACAACAACTTAAGTCTTTACCGTTAAATCCTGTGGTTGTTTCAGGACCTTTACAACAATGGGGCCTAGATTTCATTGGAGAAATTCACCCCGCTTCTAGTGGGTAGCACAGATGGATCCTGACTGCTACAGATTTCTTTACCAAGTGGATTGAAGCTATCCCCACCAGGAGTGCCTCCCACAAGGTAATCATTGGATTCCCGGAGGACCTCATCATGAGATTCGACTGCCCAAGTAAGATTGTCACTGATAATGTAGCCTCTTTCAGGGCTGAGCTGTTAGCCAAGTTTTGTGAGCAATTTGGGATCAATCTGATTCACTCCACCCCATATTATCCCCAGGGCAACGATTTGGTAGAGTCCTCCAACAAAATCCTGATAAGGATCATCAAAAGGTTGTTGGAAGACAACAAGAAGGCTTGGCATTCAAAATTGAAATTCTCTCTATGGGCCGATCGAGTGACCACGAAGAGATCTATAGGCGTCTCTCCTTTCCAATTAGTCTATGGAGCAGAGGCTGTTTTTCCTTCTCATTTAGCCATTCCTATAGCAAAATTCCTCCAGGATCATCAAGAGGAGCCTGATGACATGATCAGAAGAATTCATCAGCTAGTGGACGTCCAACAGGTCAGGGAGCAGGTAATGGGTAGAATTCAGGACCATCAACAAAGGATCAAGCAGGGTTTTGATAAGAAGGCCAAGAAGGAAGAGTTTCGGATAGGAGACCTGGTACTGAAATGGGATGCTCCTAAACAGGATAAAGGCAAGCATGGCAAATTTGAAGCCCTATGGATTGGGCCCTTCAAAATCTTTGAAGTTTTCTCAAATAACACATACAGGTTGCACGATTTGGGGGGCGAAGAAGTTTTCAACAACCCAGTAAATGGGCATTTTCTTAAGAAATGTTTTGTCTGAGCCTTTGGAGGCTCCTTTGTTTGTAAATATTGTCCTTTTAGTTCTTTGTTTTTATTTTTATTGTTTCGGCTTAGTAAATGACTCCATAGCCCAACAACAAGGCACTGGAACTGGAAAATGAGTCCTTAGAGCATCACAGGGACGACTCTATCCCCCATGGAGCCTAATGTTAGTAACATTTCTTGTCCGGGGAACAAGAGCATTCGGGTCAGTGAGTCGCATGAGGAGCACCCGAGTGCAACGCGGAAAATCTCATTTCAGGCTCCCAAGCAAGCGAGCGGGCGAGATTATATCGTCGGTAGTCCAGATTCATCCATAAGAGCAGATCAACGGTTGGCAGAAAATCACGGTTAGCGGAGTTGCGCCGAGATTAGCACAAATGCATCGCGCCCATATTATATGCAGGGAAGGATAGCAGTCATCCATCCAAAGGATGCGTGGCACGAGATCTAGTTGCGTCGGCATTTCGATAATCGCGAGTTCAAAGGGCGAAGGTTCTGTGTTGTCCTATATCTCGAAACCCTGAACCCCGAAGGCGCCGAAGGTGCCCAAAGTTGGGCCTGCAGTATTATGGAGAAATCTCGATCGTCCATCCATAGGAGACACCTGGTGCGTGATTAGGTTCCTCGCCGTTTCACCCATCACGATTTTAAGGCACAAAGAGAAGCTCCATCATTTCCCAATGCGCAAGGTGTCGGGAGTGTCCAGGACCCGGGCCCATAACATCGTCGGGAGAGTTTAGAACCGTCAGATCTAGAGGGACACATGGTGCCAGATTAAGCCATCTCGACGTTTCACTCATCGCCATTTCAAGAAACAAGAATTAGCCCCTTCCTATTCGCGAACGCCGAAAGCTCCTTTGAGAGTAAACGCAAGGTCACAACCCGTGGTCACCTGGGAAATAAAAGAGCTGCGCAAAGGGGGCCAAAGGCGTCGGGTCTAGTCGCCAAAAGGTTCATCGTGTTCTCCGGGTGCCTTTTGATCCGACCTCAAGCCTGGTTTTCGCTTGGAGTAAATGAAGGCGAGAAGGGGTGTTGAAGCCTCTTATCATTCATTAAGTGTGAGGTATGGAGGATCTGGAGAGATGTTTGCCCGAAGGGGTCCTGTGTACCGATTTTTCCAAAGAAGTCATGCCGAAGTCCTCAACTAGATAGAGAAGTCTGCACACACTAGCTCAACACTTAATGGCTCAGCTACTCTCCTTGCAGGAGCCATACGCAGTTAAAGTGGCGTTTGAAGAAGGGTATCAGTACGAGTTTGATTGAAGGGACGCCAAGCCTTGGGTGACTGGGCACACCTCTGTTAGGCGAATTTCTCTGAGTATATAAACTCAGTCTTTGTATTTTGTAAAGTATCGATGGTTGAGCAAGGCTCCCGATTGTAAAGTTTTGATGAAGCGCTGGTCGCTCTGGTTAATGTACAAGGCATTTGAGATTTCTTACTTTATGGATGTCAGCTTCTTTTCCATCTCTTTGTTTACTGTGTTAGAACAACTCAGAATTGGAGGATCCAGTCGAGTTGTAGCTGTTATAGGATGATGTAGGTTGGATCACTGTAACAGTTGCGTTGTTTCTAATCGGTTCCTATGATTTTCTCAGCGCTGAAACGACTTGGAATTGAAGGATTCAGTCGAGTCATCTCTCAGCTCCTTGAAGCTCTGGACCAAGAGGATCTTGGCTTCTGAGTTTTTCACCCTCAAGCCTCCGAAGGCCTGTCGCCCGAGGCAGTCTTGCTCGCCCTTCTCACAAGTCTTCCATCTACCACCCTTTAATCCACTTATTGACGGAAGTTGGATCAAGACCTCTCTTGCTTTCCACATACCAGGCCCGGTTTCCTGAGTTAAATCTATATTTTCATGAGTCTTTACCCATCCGATCACCCCATTAAACAAATCGTGACATAAAACTGATGGGCGTTGGGCTCTGCTCCTGCAAACAATCTAGGAGTGACTTCTGACGCTAACACACAGAACTACTCCCTGTCGGGAGTCATAGAAAGGATGCACCTCATTTAACCAACCATGTCCCATGATCTGCACGTGTGCTTGAAGAAGCCAAGTACACATCCCCTCCTTCTTCCTTGGAGGTATTTTCTTCTGTAGAAGGAGCTTGTTCAGATCCCTTCTTTTTCTCAACTTTGGATCTACACTACTTCTTGTAGTTCCCTTCTTTTCCAAATCTCCATCATACGTTTACAAACTTTGCAAGAGACTTAGATCTTCCCTTAGACTTATATCTCCCACTTGAGGACTTAGATATATTTCTTTCCTAGGAGCATCCTCTTGCAAATAATTTCGTTGTGCTCTTTCCTTCCATGTTCTTACGTCTCGTCGCCTTTGACAACAAGGATGAGACTACTTCATCAAACTTCAAGGCAATTGTATTACTACCTATGGCCACAACCAGAATATCCCATGAGTCTGGTAAAGAGCACAATAAACTGATACACTTATCTTCATCTTAAATTTTAATCTCAATCGATACTAACTGACTTACCGCAATATTAAAGGCATTCAAATGCTCTTCCACCAAGTCTCCATCTCTCATCCTCAGGTTATACAACTTATTTCTCAAGAATAGTTTATTTACTAGGGACTTAGACTGATACAACTTTCCCAACTTATCCCATAAAGCTTTGGCTGTAGCTTCCTTTGACACATTCAGTAATATTGAATCTGAGAGACATGGTCGGATTGTGCTATTCGCCTTCCATTCCAACTTTTTCCATTCATCTGTTGAAGTTCATGTAGGTGCAGTACCTGGATCCACCGGGATCCACTGATCTCTGCCCACCAACAAATCTTCCATCTTGAGCTTCCACAGCTTAAAATTTTTCCTATTAAACTTCTCGATCTCCATTTTCAAACCATTCACCATTTCTTTTCACCTGAAAAAATCAATACCACATATCTCCCATTGTAACAAGGATTATCACAGTCCCAATCCAAACCCTTGACCACAAAGGCGTCCCCTTGAAGCCAACAAATCTTTGATACCAAATGTAGATTTTAACCTTTCTACAATATTTTACTGGAAACAAATTTTCAATAAAAGAACAGAAAATATACAATGGTAAATATACATATTACACAAATACTTTTCACCTAGAAACCCAAACCGGGAAAACCAACATATTCTATATTCATTCATAGTGATATATTGTTTACAATGCAATATACATATAGGATCCAACGACATCCAAAACCCTAACCCAATGACCTAGATTAGTCAACAACTCTAATTCCTTAATCGAAAATAGAAAACCATCACCAAAAATCATGTGCTAAAAAACCACCCAACAATGGACACGAAAACGAGGAAAAAATTCAACACATTTCCCGATGTTTTTTTTTTTTACAGTACCTACATAATTTCATAGCATCCTTTTCGGTGGTAGCTATGCCACTCCATGCCATAACAACCAATGGTAAGAGTTTCTAGTGGGGAAAGAATCAATAGAAAGATTCCAATGAGCTAAAATGAATGATCAATCAAGCACCAATTCTCACATTCCCTAACTTATAGAAGCTTTTTGAAGTGGAGATAGATGCAAGTGGGTGTGCCATGAGAGTAGTTTTAATGCAAGGAGGTAAGCCAATATGATATCATTCTGAAATGTTTCACGGGGGAGTCCTAACCTACGCTACCTATGTTAAGAAGTGGAAGCACTATCTAATGGGAAATGAAACTATTATTCACAATGATCACAAGCCATTGTAGTATTTGTAGGATCAGAGTAAGCTTCAATAAACTAGACATTACAAGTGGTTGGGATTTTTGAAATAGTTTCATTAGTCATAAAGTATAAGAATGGAAACACTAATAAGTTGGAAAGCTTTATTTCAAGACCACCCATATCTAATATTATAGCTTTGGGAAATCTTATGCACATGTATCTTTTTATCCATGATGTATACAAAGAGGCATACATAGAAGATGAAAAATTTAAAGAGGTGTTTCAACAACTATAGGGCCAAATTCATGTAGAAGAAGGTGATGGTAAGGATGACTACCATCTCGAGAATGGATTAATCTATAGGCTATCCAAGATCTATTTTCCTAAAGGTGAAATATTGCAACTTATAAAAGAGTCTCAAACCTCCAAGGTTGTATGGCATTTTAGTGTTAGGAAGGAAGTTGCTAACTTACAAAGGTATGTGCATTGGCCTAGAATGCAAGAAGATGTAGCACAATATATTAGAGGATGCATACTTTGTTGTATAGGAAAGCCCAGTAATAGAAAGCATGGTATATACCATCCCTTACTTGTACATGGATTTTGTGGGCAGTTTTGCAACAAAGGGACATGACTGTATGTTTTTGGCATAGGTTTAGAAAGATGTGCATTTTTATGCCTTATAAAAATACCATCAAATGACAAGAAGAAACAAACATGTTCTTTGAATAGGTTTGGGTGCACCTTAGGATATATCCAAGGAGCATCATCTTAGACAAGGATACTAGATTTCCTGGTTTGGGAGAAGATAGATACTAAGTTGAAGAGATCCGCAACATTCCATCCAAGGATATATAGGTAGAAAGAATTAGTCAATGAGACTTTGGTGCATCTTTTGGTGGGTTACAACTAGAAGCATTTGAAGACCTAGGATGAAAATATGATCTACAATCAACACTCTTATAAAGAATTCTATAATTTTACCAGTAAGTCCCTTTTCGAAACTTGCTTTTGGTATTTTCCATCCCTTTTCGAAACTTGCTTTTGGTATTTTCCACATTTTCCCTTGGATGTTGTCTATGGACAATACATCACATGAGAAGCATTAAGAGAAGAAAATTTTGTTGAAAATATTAAGTATATCCATTTGCAAGTACAAAAAATGTTGAAGAAGTCATAAGAAAGGTATAAGACATGACAGGATCAACACAAGACATAAAAATTATTAAATTCAGAGACATAGTTTGGTTATAGATAAATAAGGAAAGACTATAGGGTGATCACAAGACAAAACCAAAGTGTAAAATGATAACTTAAGAATCAATTCAATATCAATAAATTATAGAAAACATTCATCATCAATCCTTATTGCCTCAATAAATGTTGTTCAATGTCTCAAAATGGCACTATACCTACCCATTTAGATAGGATTTTGGTCCCCAAAATATTTGTTGAATGTGGTGAGGAAATTTTTCCTCTTTTCCTTGGAGTACTACTTTGCTTCAACCCAATCTTCTAAAGTTCATGTTGCCCCTATTTTGTGGTTCTGGACTTCCTCTACAAAACTGTGTTTTTTTCCAAATATGCCTAAACATCTTGTGTTAAGTCCTCTATGGTAGGTTATCATTTTGGTTATATTTTCATTTTTTTTTTTTAATATTGTTTAAATCTTTATTAACAACGTAATCATAATGAAAGGAATGAACAAAGTCATTCCTTGTACTCATTCCATGATGCATTAAAGGTCTGTTCTGCAAACTGTAAGGTTTTCAAGTACGGGCAATGGTCAGGAGAAATAATGATTAGAAATTTTGAAAGGGAATTATCAACTCACATTTATTATGTATGAGTTTGATGATTGTATGAATGGGACAACTGTGATAAAGGTTATAAGACTATCTTATTTCAGTTTGGAGAAGCCAAAATGCATCTTCTTAACTTCTCGAAACAATCCATATGTCAACGTTATTAACGATGAGAAACTTCTGATGATTCTCCACCTACCAATCGTGGTCATGCCGGATGAAGGATACATTAAATTTTCAGGATGGCCTGGGTGAAAAAACATGAAAATCTAAGCAGAAATTCAACAAAATAGCGGGTTTAGCTGGTCTTCGAGTGGGATATGGAGCTTTTCCATTAAGCATTATTGAATACCTGTGGAGAAGCAAAGCAACAATAATTCCATTGCAGCAGAAGTTGCCGCTTGTGCGGCACTTTAAAATCGACGTATTCAGAGAATAAAAGCTGCCGAAAAACAGACCAAGGAGATGCCAGACGAAAACTAAGCAAGATAGTGACAATCATGTTGAAGAAACTCAACAAAAAATTCATACAGAAAGCACCAATGGTGAAATTTCTGAGGATAGTTTAGAGGAAAAATAAAGTAAAGAGTCAGGTGAGATAGAAGGATTTTGAAGAAAAGAATTAGATCGACTTGTAGCTTCTCGTTGGACAGGCGAAGAAGTAGGCCAACAAGCGAAAGATAGTACAAATGACCATAGGAGAGAAACTCACCAAGGAAACCACCAAATAGAAGTTAATTGGCACAAAAATCTGAGAGAAACTTATGCCTGAAGAAAAGGAGAGAAATAACTGTTATTCCATGGGAAGACAGTTAATTCGGTGCAACAACAGTTATTGTTTTGCGTTGAGTATTGCGTCCAGTTGATGAAGATACATTTTTCCAGCAAAGATTACAATCCCACTAAATCATAAGGTTTAGATAGCAAGGAAGGTAACGATTCTGCAAAGGAAAAGGTGTCGATCTGTTTAAGAAGAGGAATCGGTTCAAATTTGACAACAGAAAAATCCCATTGGAAATTTGACAACAAATTTTTTTTAAAGTTAATTACGGTACACCTATTGGAAATCTACATATTTAATCATCTTTTAATTATAAATTCAAATCTTATGGCTAGTTATTCTTCATCTTTTAATTATAAATTCAAATCTCATGGCTAGTTATTTTGGGTCGTAGTTCCAAATTAATGAATATGATTTGATTTTCATAACTTCTTATCATTTTTAAATGAAACAATTAACATGTTTACATTTTCACATTTACTTAATCATATTAAAAAATTACTATCTAACCATATGATTGATATATAATTGATATGTTTAAATGATTAATAAACTTACTTGAGATTAAAAATTTACTTTACTTTACTATTTACCTTTTACAACTTTAGACTTACATTAATGCCACCTTTCACCTATCTCTCATACATGTCATATTGGC
This sequence comes from Picea engelmannii, assembly GCA_009831015.1. Lineage (NCBI taxonomy): Eukaryota > Viridiplantae > Streptophyta > Pinopsida > Pinales > Pinaceae > Picea > Picea engelmannii. The sequence goes on along the minus strand of ML777393.1, from coordinate 778,234 downwards.
CATATGTTTCCTTTTCTACATACCTGTGAAACAGACGTTTCATAGTCTACATGCATGGATGAGGCATCCTAAAACACAACACAGCCATGGTAATGTGAGATGGGAGACAATCGTGGATCCACTACCTCACCTGTAATTCTGAAGATCTCCACTATAAACATTCACTATGAACATTCCTTTTTGGTAGCTTTCACCATTTCTCTTGGAACAATCTCATCAAAGTCTATGGAGTCACTGTATATATCATCAGAGTCTATGGAGTCACTGTATATAGAGCAATTCTTATGTATTTATAGCTTTGGCTGGATTGTGCTTGTGCAATTTCACTCTGTTCTATGGAAGCTACTCCATCGTTGATTACCATCAAGAATATCAATAATTCTTTGGGTTATATTCATGTTGTTCTTATTATTATATTCATGGGTTTATGATTATGATGAGAGCAGGGTTCACACTCACACCATAGGATAAAATTGAGTTGTAGAAATATCAAGAGCGTGTTATCGAGGCCATCATGCAGAAGGTGAGGGATATCTGCAGCGGGAGCCCGATGCGTTCACTGTATATTTTATATTACTGTAGTGAGTTCTTAAGTAAAGCATAAGGAGAGGGTATACGTGCCGATCGACATATGTTTTTCAAATTAAATTATTAATAATAATAAATTTAATAAAATATTTAGTTATTTAGATGTACTCTTCAAAATATTCAAGTGTAAACATAAAATAACAAAAAATATTATATATGAAACATTGAAATCTTTCCATTTATATAGATCACTTTTATAAAGTGGTTGTTGTTAGTTATGTTTTATTACTTTTGTTTTTTTTTTATTTTTAATTTAGTTTTAGTTTCATTTAAAATAACTTTAGTTGTTCAGTTTTATTTTATTAAATTTTAGTTTTTAGATTTTAATTTTATTTAGTTTTATTCACAATTTATATTTGACTCTAATTTTAAATATAGTTTGGATTGCATATTAGAAAGGGAGAATTTGAGGCCAAAGATCAAGGAGGGAAAACAAACTCACATAGTTATAAAAGAAGCATGAGTATAGGCTTTCAAAAGGGGAGGTTGGAGGACCTGGAGAATGTTGGCCAGAGGCGAGATCAAACTTGTGTTATCATGATTTTTCTTTCAAATCTTATGTATCTTGGGTTTGAAAGCAACAATTAAACCTTGTGCACTATTATCAAGGTAAGAGGACTTGTTGAAAGACCCCGAGGTCTATCAATTGTAATCGGTTTGGATACTATTATCATTGTCGACTATAATGAAACACTACTACATATGGGCGAAAAAACTGACATCGTACTATGACATCACTGATAAAATCGGTCATACTGTCATATTTTACTTGTATTTTTAAAAAAATCCCCGACATTCATCGAATATCCGATGAAAGAGACTAGCGTCGAATATCTGATGATTGACCAAGTCAACAATCGTCGAATATTTGACGGTTGACCAAGTCAATGATCTATGTACTGACTTTTGACAAAGTCAATATTTTTGTACATTAATCAACGTCTATCTGGTCAGCAGACGCCGGAAGTCCGATGAAAAAGTGATATATAATTTAAAAAGTTTGAAATATTAAAGACTTTCGACGTTATTGCTATACTAGCGATGATTTGCAGAGGTGATAAGGATGGATATTTTTAGGTCAGAATACATTTTTTATTTTATTTTGTCAATTGCATTACAAATAGTTAAACTACTGAGGTTGATTTTTGAAGATAATCATCATTGAAAGTTTGGTAATGAAAAATGTCACATAACATTCCTCTAGGAGGACAAGGTCGAGACATGAGATTTGCATTGGTCGAGGCTTTGGGTGATCGAAAATGTTATTTCCCTTGTAAAAAATGTAGGGGACATAATATAATGAGTCTTTTAATAAAAACAACTAAAAAAACATTGTAGAAAGTATGGACACGTTGAAGGCGGGCATGAATACTGTCCTTTGGTAAGTTATTCATTATATGTCTTTATATTGCATCTTGTTTTTGTAAACATTTATATGTTAAATGTAGAAGAAAAATAATGTATTATTTTTTCTTTATGAATATATTCTATGTGCACAACAAATTGAGAGTAAGTTAAGAAGATGAGAAGTAGACATAAGACGTAGATTTTAATTAGGTTTTAGGGTATGGTTTAGTGGTTAAGGGATTTAAGGTTTAGGGGTACAGGGTGTAAGGGGTTAGGGGTTAAGATTTTAGTGGTTTAAGGTTTAATAAGGCCAGATTAAGGCTCATTGGTTAAGGATTTATGGATTAATAGGTTAGGGTTTAAGGTAGGTTTAGGGGGTTTAGGTCCTTTGGGATTTAAAGGTTAATGGGGTTTTAGGGAGTAGGGGTTAGAGGTTTAGGGTTAGGAATTAAGGGGTTAGGCCAGGTTAGAGGTTAATAATTTAGGGGATTATGCTACTATTCAATACAAGAGTCAATATTGGTTGTGTTGACAAGTATTGATGCTTTGTTTTAGAATTATTTGTAGAGTTTCTCATTTCTCTTTTGTTATTGGTATCAACGCTCTTTTTGAGAACTATTTGGAGAATTCCTAATTCCTCTTTTGATATTGGTAATTGTTTCTTTTTTAAAAGTTTTGAAGATCAGTTTCAGTTCCTAGTAACATCATCATTTGTTGTTTAAATAGAAATCACTAATGGAAAGTGGAGATGCCACACTGGATGAATGTCGTATTTGTCAGGAAGAGGACACAAAAGGAAATATATAGATTCCCCATTCCTATTCTGGCACCTTGAAGGTATAGGGTTGAGGGGGATAGATAAGGGTGGTTTATATTTTGTTAGGGTTGAGGGGGGATAGATAAGAATATGACAGTATGATGAAGGTGAAATAAGAGTAGGTTTTTTTTGTTGGTTGTGACTATATATATGAATATGATTCACCATATGCTATTGTTCAATATGAAAGTTAATATTGGTTTTGTTGACAAGTATCAACACTCCATTTGAGAATTATTTGCAGAATTTCTAATTCCGCTTTTGATATTGGAAAGTGGAGATGCCACACTAGATGAATCTCATATTTGTTAGGAAGAGGGAAGTAAAGGAAATATGGAGATTCCTTGCTCCTATTATAACACCTTGAAGGTACAGGGTTGAGGGGGATAGATAAGGGTGGTTTATATTTTGTCATCTTTGGTAAATGAATGGTTTATGAGTGTCGAGTATGTATTTTATCATTAACTCGTTTATCCAAAACATGTGTTTTTTGCTCCACAGTATGATCACAGGAAATGCATTGAGCATTGGTCCCAACAAAAAGGAGATTCCATATGTGAATTGTGCTATCAGGTTTCATGACTTTTTATTTGGCTATTTTTTATTAATCAATATTATAGCATATATATTCTTGATATCATTATTATCCTCCACTAGTATTCTGAATTGAAAATCCAGTCATAATTATTTTTTCCTTCATCGACCAATTTGGTCTTAGATATTAAAAAAGTAGCACAAGGATATTTTCATTGTTTTACTTGTATTTTTTGTATTTAAAAAAAAAATCCCTGAAGTTAGTTGAATATCCGACGAAAGAGACCTTATCTGACAAATTCAATATTTTTTCTGTTAAACAACATCTTTCTAGTCAACAGCCGTCGGAAGTTAGACAAAATAGTGATATATAATTAAAAAAATTTGAAATATTAGAGACGTTCGATGTTGTTGCTATACTAGCGATAGTTTGTAGAGGTTATAAGGGATGTTTTTATGTCATAATACATTTTTATTTTTATTTTGTTAATTGCATTACAAATAGTTAAACTAACAAGGTTGATTTTTGAAGATAATCATCATGACTAAAATTTAGTAAGGAAAAAGGTCACATAACATTCCTCTAGGAGGACAAGGAGACATGAGATATGCATTGGATGCTTTGGGTCATCAAAAATGTTATTACCCTTGTAAAATATTTAAGTGCTATAATAGAAGGAGAATTTTAGTAAAAACAACTAAAAGACATTATAGAGAGTATGGACACCTTGATGACCTAGCTTGAATATCGTCCCTTGGTAAGTTATTCATTATATGTCTTTATATTGTAGATTGTTTTTGTAAACGTTTATATGTTAAATATAGAATAAAAATAATGTATTATTTTTTCTTTATGGATATATTCTATGTAGACAACAAATTGAGAGTAAGTTATGAAGAGAAGCAGTAGACATAAGATGTAGATTTTAACTAGGGTTTAGGGTATGGTTCAATGGTTAAGGGGTTTAAGATTTAGGGGTACAAGGTGTAAGGGGTAATGAATTAAGATTTTAGTGGTTTAAGGGTTAATAAGGAGAGATTATGAATCAACGGTTAAGGGGTTAGGGGTTAATGGGTTATTTTTTAAGGTAGGTTTAGGGGGTTTAGGTCTTAGGGAATTTATAGGTTAATGAGCTTTTAAGGAGTAGGGGTTAGAGGTTTAGGGTTAGGAATTAAGGGGTGAGGTTGGGTTATGGGTTAATAGTTTAGGGGCTTGGGGGTAAGGGGTTATTGGTTAAGGTTTTAGGTTTGAAGGGTTTAAGGGTTATGATTTAAGAGCTTATGGGTTAGGAGTTTAAGGGCTTAGGGGGAATGAGGTTAAGGTGTTAAGGATTAGGGGGATAGGGTTTGAGGGGTTAGGGGCTAGGGATTAAAGGGTTAGGGGTTAATGGTTTAGAGGTTAGGGGTCGGTTAATGGTTAGGGATCAAAGGGATATATAAGCTCTCAACCCCTTATAAACCGCAGTCTCCAAGTTGTGGGAACGTTTCCATCGACTTAATGTTGGATATGTGTTAGATTATTTTCATGAATACAACTAGTGTCTACATTGCGTCAGACGCATAGGGGGGTTGTAGGGGGGCGTATTCCATGATTTTGTTTTCTCATTTTTCGTGTCCATTTATGGATGGTTTTTTATCAAATAGTTTTTCACTGATGGTTTTCTATTTCCAGTTAAGGAATTATGGTTGTTGACTAATCTAGGTCATTGGATTAGGTTTTTGGATGCCGCTGGCTCCTATATGTATATTGTATTGTAAACAATGTATGATGTGAATGAATATAGAATATGTCAGTTTTCCTCGTTTGGGTTTCTAGGGTGAAAATCTCTGTGTAATGTGTGTATTTGTCATTATATCTTTTTTGTTCTTTTATTGAAAATATGTTTGCAGTAAACTATTGTACAAGGTTAAAATCTACACTTAAAAGCCATGGTCACCAAGTGAAATCAAGGAATAATATGACATAATGATGAAGGAGAAATGAGAATAGGTTGTTTTTGCTGGTTGTGCCTATATATCTCACAAAGTGTCTCTCTTTCTACATGTCAAGAAATGTAACATTTCTCCTATATTTTTTCAACATATTCCTAAACATATTGATAAATTGCACAAGCTTCATCATTCATTTGTTGTCTTTGTTTCTCACTCTCACCTAAGCTGTCTTTGTATTTGTTTTCCTATATTATATTTGCAAATGTTTGTATCATTTTAATATTTTTTGTACAAACTAATATTACTTGATTGTTTGTAATTATAAAGGAATGATGCCCTAGGGAACTTTCCGTGGAGGAAGATTTGGTTTTACAAGCACCTATTCAGGAACATGGAGTGAATATTGAAGATCAATTTAATGATACTATGGAAGAATATGATGATGCTAATAACACATTTGAAGAATATGGGACAAATATATTGATCCATGAGAAATTTAATAATGATGGAATGAATGCTGATGACCATCTTGATGGTGTTTTTGATATACATGTACTTGAGAAGGAAAGTCAACCTCTTTACGAAGGCTCCAAAACAAGTTTTGTCTCTGCTATATTGTTGTTGGTGAACCTAAAGGTTATGAATGTTTTTTCAAACACTTTTTTCACATAGCTCCTAAGGTATTTAATATATTTTGTCACATTTAGTGCATGATGATACATGTTTCATTTTTTTCTCTATTTTATTGTTAGTTGATCATTTGTAAAATTTGGATGTAGTATGTATGATCAATATTCTTTACATTAACCAATATTCATTTTTTATGTTGTATATTGTTAGGTGAATTTATGTTACCATCGTCAAATGTTTCATGTTGCACATACCAAGATTTACATTCCATTATGAAATATATTGGAATGGAGTATCAAGATATTCATGCATGTCCTGATGATCATATTCTATATTATGGAGAACATGCATTGAAAGAAGAATGCCCAAAATGTCAAATTAGTAGATATCAAATCAATAAAGTAACCAAAAAGGTGCCTCACAAGGTTCTTTGTTATATTCCCATAATTCCACATTTGCGGTGATTGTTCAGGTGCAAAAGCATAACACAGTTTATGGATTACCATGCAAAGAACATAAGTAATGATGGTGTTATTTGAATTCCTATGGATGGATCTACATTTAATAAGATAGAGGAAATATGGTTACATTTTAAAGACAAACCTCGTAATCTTAGGCTTTCATGTTGATTAAGGTTGGTTGTCATTGATGTCAACCCTTGAAAAAATCCCTGTAGCACAAAGGTTGGGTAATGGACCCAAGATTGTTTGATGTAAAGATGACTCATTATTGTCTTGTCATGGTTGATAATAAGTAGAAATGGATGAACTCCAAAGTGGTCCCCTTATGGTGAAATCCCTCACGGGAAGATGCTTTGCGGATTGAGTTATCCTAGAAGTATGGTTA
>ML777393.1:726300-771490 GCA_009831015.1 Picea engelmannii | reverse complement strand
GAACATAAAATATACATAAATAGATATTCATAACATAATAATAGTTAATAAATAATAATTATTAATAATGAAAGGTCATGTCTCAAAGGACATGACTATTGGTAAAGGGCACCCCTGCGTGGGTATATAAGCAGGCCCTCGTTTCTCAATTGTAATCATCTCATCTATCTCATATTATATCTTATCTATTAATATATTATTTACAGTCCTACATGGATTACTTTGTTATATTCCAAGTATTTTGGATAATTCTTATGTGAGCGAACTTTGTTCGTCTCAGTAAGGAAAAATATCACATAACATTCCTCTAGGAGGACAAGGAGACATGAGATATGCATTGGAAGCTTTGGGTCATAAAAAATGTTATTACCCTTGTAAAATATGTAAGGGCTATAATAGAAGGAGACTTTTAGTAAAAACAATTAAAAGACATTATAGAGAGTATGGATGCCTTGATGACCTAGCTTGAATATCGTCCCTTGGTAAGTTATTCATTATATATCTTTATATTGTATATTGTTTTTGTAAAGGTTTATATGTTAAATATAGAATAAAAATAATGTATTATTTTTTCTTTATGGATATATTCTACGTACACAACAAATTGAGAGTAAGTTATGAAGAGAAGAAGTAGACATACGATGTAGATTTTAACTAGGGTTCATGGTATGGTTCAATGTTTAAGGGGTTTAAGCTTTAGGGTTACAAGGTGTAATGGGTAAGCGATTAAGAGTTTAGTGGTTTAAGGGTTAATAAGGAGAGATTACGAATCAATGGTTAAGGGGTTAGGGGTTAATGGGTTATTGTTTAAGGTAGGTTTAGGGGGTTTAGGTCCTAGGGGATTTAGAGGTTAATGAGGTTTTAGGGAGTAGGGGTTAGAGGTTTAGGGTTAGGGATTAAGGGGTTAGGTCGGGTTATGGGTTAATAGTTTAGGGGCTTAGGGGGTAAGGGGTTATTGGTTAAGTTTTTAGGTTTGAAGGGTTTAAGGGTTATGATTTAAGGGCTTATGTGTTAGGAGTTTAAGGGCTTATGGGGAATGGGGTTAAGGTGTTAAGGATTTGGGGGATAGGGTTTGAGGGGTTAGGGGATAGGGATTAAAGGGTTAGGGGTTAATGGTTTAGAGGTTAGGGGTGGGTTAAGAGTTAGGGATCAAAGGGATATATAAGCTCTCAACCCCTTATAAACCATGGTCTCCAAGTTGTGGGAATTTTTCCATCGACTTAATGTTGGATATGCGTTATATTATTTTCATGAATACAACTATTGTCTACATTGCATATAGCACACAGGGGGGTTGTAGGGGGGCGTATCCCTTGATTTTTTTTCTTGTTTTTTGTGTCCATTTATGGATGTTTTTTTAGCAAATAGTTTTTCATCGATGGTTTTCTATTTCTAGTTAAGGAATTATGGTTGTTGACTAATCTAGGTCATTGGATTAGGGTTTTGGATGCTGTTGACTCCTATATGTATATTGTATTTTAAACAATGTATAATGTGAATGAATATAGAATATGTCAGTTTTCCTCGTTTGGGTTTCCAGGGTGGAAATCTCTGTATAATGTGTGTATTTGTCATTGTATCTTTTTTTTTTTTTTATTGAAAATATGTTTGCAGTAAACTATTGTACAAGGTTAAAATCTACACTTAAAAGCCATGGTCACCAAGTGAAATCAAGGAAGAATATGACATAATGATGAAGGAGAAATGAGAATAGGTTGTTTTTGCTGGTTGTGCCTATATATATCACAAAGTGTCTCTATTTCTACATGTCAAGAAAAGTAACATTTCTCCTATATTTTTTCAACATATTCCTAAACATCTTGATAAATTGCACAAGCTTCATCATTCATTTGTTGTCTTTGTTTCTCCCTCTCACCTAAGTTGTCTTTGTATTTGTTTTCCTATATTATATTTGTAAATGTTTGTATCATTTTAATATTTTTTATACACTCTAATATTACTTGATTGTTTGTAATTATAAAGGGATGATGCCCTTGGGAACTTTCTGTGGAGGAAGATGTGGTTGTACAAACACCTATTTAGGAACATGAAGCGAATATTGAAGATCAAGTTAATGATACTATGGAAGAATATGATGATGCTAATTACACATTTGAAGAATACGAGACAAATATATTGTTCCATGAGACATTTAATAATGATGGAATGAATGATGATGACCATCTTGATGGTGTTTTTGATATACTTGTACTTGAGAAGGAAAGTCAACCTCTTTATGAAGTCTACAAAACAAGTCTTCTCTCTGCTATATTGTTGTTGGTGAACTTAAAGGTTATGAATGTTTTTTCAAACACTTTTGTCACATAGCTCCTAATGTATTTAATATATTTTGTCACATTTAGTACATGATGATACATGTTTTATTTTTTCCTCTATTTTTATTGTTAGTTGATCATTTGTAAAATTTGGATGCACTATTTACGATTAATATTCTTTACATTAACCAATATTCATTGTTTATGTTGTATATTGTTAGGTGAGTTTATGTTACCATCGTTAGATGTTTTATGTTGCACATACCAAGATTTACATGCCATTATGAAAGATATTGGAATGGAGTATCAAGATATTCATGCATGTCCTGATGATCATATTCTATATTATGGAGAACATGCATTGAAAGAAGAATGCCCAAAATGTCAAATTAGTAGATATCAAACCAATCAAGTAACCAAAAAGGTGCCTCGCAAGGTTCTTTGTTATATTCCCATAATTCCACATTTGCGGTGATTGTTTAGGTGCAAAAACATAACACAATTTATGGATTACCATGCAAAGAACATAAGTAAAGATGGTGTTCTTTGAATTCCTATGGATGGATCTACATTTAAGAAGATAGATGAAATATGGTCACATTTTAAAGACAAACCGCGTAATCTTAGGCTTTCATTGGTAGCTGATGGTGTCAATCCATGTGGAGAGATCATATCTACTTACTCGATATGGCATGTTTTTGGTATCAACAATAACATTCCTCCGCAGATGTCAATAAAGAGGGAGTACATAATGTTGGCAATGATTGTTTCAGGTATTTCTTTAGAATAATTTTTTTTTAACACGGTAACATCTCATTTGTCTTGTTTGTTTCATAATTATGTCTTATATTTTTTTGTTTACTCATATATGTTCAATTGTGTCTTATAATTATGTTTGATATTTTTTATTTACTCATATATGTAGTAATTATGAACTATATGTTCAATCAATTAGGTAAGTACCAAGTCAAATATATGAATGTATATATCAAGCATCTTATCGACAAGTTACTAGAGTTATGGAAGGGCATCACTATGTATGATATTTTTAGACCAATAAGGTTTATTAGACATACATGTTTCAATTGTTATAAGGGTTGGGGTTAAGGATGTTGTGATCATAGAGTTTAAAAGTGTTAATATTTAGGTGGGAACATAGTCATAGGGTCTATAGTAGTTAGGGCCTTATGGATTGTATGGGTTATAGGGCCTAAGAATTATACTATTTAGGGATTATGGTTTTACAAGGGTTAGTTGTTAATAATTATAGGGATTAATGGTTACATGGTGTGGTATCTACATTGTAGGTATTATATATATTAAATGTTATATAGGTTAGGGATTATAGGAACTATAAAGATTAATCATTTTAAGTGTTATGGGTTATATAGTTATAGGGGATTGATATTAGAAGGGTTATTTAGGATTTATACAAATTACTATATAGAGATGATACAAAATATAGGGGATAGTATGAAGCTCATAAGGTCCATTGATGGTAATAAAGGATAACCTTGAGGGGTGATAAGAGTTACATGGGTTATATTGGATAATGAATTTCATGTACTAGGGGCTATAGAGGTTATATAGGTTAATGGTTATAATGTTTAAGGGGAGAGGATTTTGTGGAGTCTATGCTTATTTTTTACACATATTTGGTTATAGGATTTAGGGGTTACAAGGGTTGGGGGTTATGTGGGTTACATATGTTAAGTGTTAGGAATTATTGGGGTTATGGATAAATGGACTAGAGATTAAAATTATAAGGTTTAAGAATTATAAGGGTTGGGATTTATAGGTTATAAGGGTTAAAGGTTATACATGTGAAGTATTAGGGGTAGGGAATTATACATAACAGGGTTTAAGGGTGATACGATTATAGAGGATAGGGATTATAATGATTAAATATTATGTTTTATAAGTTTTAGGGTTATGGGTTATAGGGGTGGATTATACATTATCATGGTTATGGATGAGATGGTTTTTTTATGAATATATGAGTTAGTTAGAGACTACATTGGTTAGTTATTAATGGTCATATTTTATTGGTATGATAGGGGTTACAAAAGTTATAGGTGATTATATTTATAGGGTTTAGGGTATTATGTGTTATATATACGGGTTAGGGGTCATATAATTTATAATGTTTAATTGTTATATTTGTTAGGATTTAAGAGTGATGTGATTGATAATAATTAGGAATTATGTATTGAGGGTTTGAGTTTATAAAGGTTTAGTGTTTATATAAGTTAGGGTTAAGGGTGGTGGGTGTTATAGGAACTATGGGTTGAATATTATAGGGTTGAAGAATGATAAGTGTTAGGATTTAAATATTATAAGGGTTAAAAGTTATAAATTATAGAGGTTGGATGTTTGGGATGATATTTCTCAGGGCAAGGAGTGAAAATAGTTACAAATGAAAATGATAATAGTAGTCATGAGGTAGATTTTGTAGGTTTAGGGGTTATAAGTGTTAATGTTATAGCTGTTAAAATATGAAGTAATTATATGGTTAGTCAGTGGATAAAATATTGGAAATTATGGATAAAGGTAGTTTTTTTGTTTAGTTAGTGTTACACATTATTTTGGTCACCCCAGTGATCCATTGACAACATGTGTTCATGTTCCCAAAAAGAGCCTTTCTTCATGAGGAGAGTGACTGACTTTATTTTCTCAAAAACCCTATTAAGGAAGGTCGTCACAGGCTACACCATATGCAGGGTGCGGCGATCCCTGATCGTCGCCCCATGACCTAAACATGAGTTATGATGTCTCCACAAGATGCTCTATAGCTAGGGTGCGACGATGTCAAAAGACTAAGAAAAGGGGAAGTTTCACAAAAGTTCTAGAAGGGGATCTTCTAGAAGATGAGGTGGCATCTATATGGTTGGGATCTTACTTGCTTCTCTAATTTGGTGGGATCATCCTAATGTCTTTAACCATCTCTCTTTCCCCTATATAAAGAGGGATCTCTCATGAAAAAGGTTAAGCACAGAAGGTTGATTCAAGGCTAAGAATTGGATGAGGAATTCTACTTCAGTTCATACTTGAGGGCTCCATTTCAGTTCATCAAGTCATTGTGGATCTTATTCATTCAATCTTGGAGAAAGTGTGTGTGTTGGAGAAAAGGGTCATCATAAAGGGACCTTGCAACATGAAGGCTTTGGTTGTAATATCCACTTTCATTTTAATATGATACAGTGATATGTTTCTTTCCCATAAAACTTATATCGTTTTATTGTATGATTCCTTGATCACATACATAGGTTCTCGTTGAGTATATTATTGCTTTCAATTTGGTTGGCTTGTGTTCCCTTACAGATTCAATATCACAAGAGCACCAGAGTGGAGCTAGGATGAAAACAACAAGAGGAGGAATATTTAAATGGTATGTTTCCCATCTCTTGTTAGATAGTAAACTCAATGATTAGAGCTTAGGGAAAGCGTCATATTTTGTTCTGTTTTTTTCTAGATCTAGGTGGATCTAGGGAGATATGTTTATGTCTGCATTTACCGATAAGTCCCATAATAGTTAGGGGTTATAAACTATAGTTTTTAAGTGTTTTTGGTGTTAAGAAATATATTTTATTTGTACTAAGGATTGTATGTGTTGGAATACTGAGGGGGGGAGGGGGGAACCAGTATGAGCACAATTTACCACTTTCAATCATAATATATAAACTTCAACTTTATCAACAACATATCATTTATGATTGCATTCAATATATCATGAGCATATAACAATAAGAAATATCATCACATAAAATAGCCACATGCACGGTGTTACACGTCAAAATTACTCACTTCGATAGTGTCACAAGTGTCGTCATTACAAGTGTCGCAAGTGTCAGGGAATCATACTGCCATGATGCCTATGTCGTGCCTATAACGACATGAGAAATACACTTGAAACACGTCAAACATTTTATTTGGAAGAGGATAAATGAGTCAGCATGCTTACAAACCTTTTTCCATCTGAAAGCACCTCAAAAACTAAGCTTTTGAAGGAGAGCGCTCCCCTATACCTCTTTTGGGAGCGTCAACGCTCCCCCTTACACTGTCAGGGAGCATTATAAATATCCTCTGGCCCTTTTGAGGGAGCGCTGACGCCCCCCCAAAGCCTACTAGGGAAAGCTACAATGCTCTGATGGTCCTTTTGAGGGAGCGCTACCTATTCTGGGCAGTAGTTAAGTTGTTGAGATGAATGGGGGAAGGATCCTTTCATTCTTGGAAGGCAGTTGGATTTGAATCCCTAGTCCAGCCATGATCTTAGGGTAGATCCTCAACTGAAGGAGGCAAATCCTCAACTTCCCCAAGGATATCTCAAGTGGTTAAGGCCTCTCCAAGGCTATATAAGCAAGCTTTCTAATGGTGAAAGGGGATTGGAAAGAGAGAATCACACCAAACTTATGATCTCATAAGTGGTGCTGGAACATAGATGATTTGAGAGCAAGAGACCTATGATCTCATAGGGAGCAATTAGTGAAGTTATCATCATTCATATCGTGGATCTTTTGACCAAGGGGTAGACAAGGAGGACTTGGAAGAGCTGCTGCAATTCATCTATGGCTGTAAGCAATGTTTTGTCCTCATTAATATAATTTGCTTGGCATGTTTCTTTCTAGTTTGTGTCTGATTTTACATGAACTTATCATTGATAGATAGATCTATTTTCAAGCTAATATCAATAGAGTAGGAAGTGGTCGTACTTTGTTTGTCTACAGGACTCATCGAGGAGCGAGAGTTTGGAGCTCGACTCAGAGTGTGCAGGGACAAACCTCGATTAAAAGGTACTTCTGTTCTCCTTCCTCCTCACGCATTAGTTTGTATAGATTTGAAAGGAAGTCAGTGTCCACGTTAAGCACTTTATGTCTTAGAGTTTAGGGTCTAGTTCTTTGAGGCAATCTACCTGTCCGTAGGGAGATTTTCCTACAACAGAAAATGGCGACTCCGCTGGGGATTCGAGTCGAAAATTTTGGTTTTGATTTTTCCTCATAGGCCTTGTCTCACCCTTTGTGTTATTATGCCTTGTTCACCCCTTCATATCTGATTGCATTTGCTTATTGACTCTTCACTCCATCACACTCAGCTTGATTTCAAAATTCCATTGAAATTTTGGGTTTTTTGGACTTTTTGTGAGTTTTTTGAGCCTGGTGCCCCCCTGCCCATGTTAGCAGAGCGCCGAAACTCCATGGAAGTGCTGGACAGAGCTTTATAACACTCTGGTGGCCCTTATACCAAAGCGCCAACCCTCTTTTTCCCAAAATCGCTTCAAAATTTGCATTTTTGAGGTTAAAGACCATGTTTCTTCACTTACTAAGCTTCTTTGTGATTCAATGATTCTTCCTTTGACCTTTGACATGCTTCCTCCTGAGAAGTAAACACCTTATTTTTCATATTTTATGCCCTTCTTCATTCTATTTGAGTTTTTGCTGTTGAGAGCTTGAAATCGATCCGCTGCTTTCTTCTCTCCTATCCGACTGAGCGGGAACTCCAGTGAAGGACATTAGAAGTCTGTAGCTCTTCTCATTTGGTTCTTTGAGGTCATATGATCCATCTCTTTCTCCTTCCTTTTGCATTTTTTGATTTTCTTTCTCTTGTTTGATTGCAAAAGGGTCTGTTTTTTGTGCGAAATCTGCATATTCTTGTCTGAATCTCCTTGATCTGAAAGGGTGGTTGGAAGGAGAAATTTTGCATTGAATTGATTATCATTCGCATGAAAACGACAAAAGTACATCTTAATGATTAGTTCGCAAATTAGTTTGCATTGCTGAAATGTTGTAGCATCATATTGGATTTGATTGAGAACAAAATTGATTGAGGGCATTCCTTATCAAGTGTTTGATAGTGAAAATGACTCTTCCTCTTTCCCTTAAATAGGTATTCATTGAAAAGAAATGATTGCTTATCATATTTCATGCATATTTTTGGGAATTGAGTCATCATTCCATCAGTTTCATTTTCGTACACCCTCTGAGTAAACAACAACCATTAAAATCAACATTTAACTAAAATTTATCAGACTTTTTACATCTTTGTTAGCAAACCTACATTAGTTTAAGGTGTAGGGATTTGGAATAGGTTGAAAGGATAACTTTCCAAAGCTATCAAACAAACTTAGTATATTGCGATAGGGAGAGTCAAATCCAATTGTCGTATTAGTCTGCCTGGGATCCCCCTCTCACACAGGGGTTATGCATGAGGTCACATTCGGGTGAGTTACGAAGATTATCCCTTCGTGGACCAACTGTTTGTAGTGGTCGGATCGTATATTGAGGGTCACTGGAAGGTATACCCACAATGTTGAGTGGAAGCCTTTCAAGTTGATTTTGGACTTGTTATCCTACCTATACGTTCCGACTGGAATGTCGACTTTACCCGCCCATGGGCTGACTATGAGTTGGTGACCTTAGTAGCCACAATCTTTAGGGTCTCACACAAGGTGACAGTGAAGGGAAGTCTCACTGTACCTGGAAAATACGTTGGTCAAACTCACTCAGGCTCCTTGGAGGGTAAATCCACAATTACTGCGTGGAAGCTTGCACCAAGGCGTAAGTCCATTAAGCAGGTCGCCAACGTAACTGATCCACCCGCTCTATCCCCGCCCCTTCCTATTTTGATCTCGCGAAGTTGGATTTCATCACCAAATAGTGGTTTCATCGTAGGAAGGTTCATTTGATTGATTGCTTCTTAGATTCGTAGCATGTGTTGTTTATTTTACTTAGTGGACCTTAGGTCGAGTCAGTGATAATGGCATCAAATCCTGGGAGTACCAATGGAGGAACCCCTTCTTCTGGGGAACCTTATACCTTTCCTTCGTTTGGAAACTTTGGTCCTCCATATGTTTCCACACTGAGTCTTGCAGGACTCACCATCGGATTAAGAGTTTGGTTGTTCCCCACTCCGGTGATCTCGAATCCTCCCAATGTTTCAGCTACACCTAATACTTTGGATGTCAATACACCACCCACACATCAACCTCATGTCAACTTTTCACCTTCTTTTCCCATTAAGTCTCCTTCCATTTCTCCTTCTTCGCCTAGTGAAATCTCTAAAGCAAGTAGCCAGGTTGATCATAAAAAGAAGAAACGGAAAGAGAAGAAGAAGAAGAACCCAAAAAAGACAAAGGCCCCAACAACATCAGATGTTGGCTCTAAAAAACCTGTTACTATTAATAGTACTGAGAGTGTTGATGAGGTCAACAAGATTAAAAGGAAGAATCGAAAACCCAAATTCCCTTGCAACCTTTGTAAGGGTCACCACTTTCTGAGGAATTGCCCTGGTCTTACCCAGGTCTTAGAAATGTGGTTCTCTGCATCAACGGCCTCTGTTGGGCATGTCGATGATACCCTGTCAACTAGTGATGTTCAGGTTGGTAAGAAGAAGAAAACTGTCAAGTTCCTTTGCATGTTATGTAAAGGTAATCATTACTCTCACCTTTGTCCTCGTATGGACGAGGCTTCTTCTCTTTTGGAAAAACTTCAACTTCCAAAAGGTTATCGTAAGATTTCCTCCAACCCATCATTGGTTGATGGACTGGTCAATCCGATTCCATCCCCGGTCAGTCCGGTTGATCAGGTGGTCAATCTAGTCTCCTCCTTGCATGAACCACGAACCCAAGTGGTCGATCCAGTTTTGCCATCAGTCGATCCCATTCCTCCTTTGAGGAATGCCAAAGTAACTGATCCAGTCCCTTCCTCGGTCAGTCCCACTCTTCCTCTGAAGAGTGCCAAAGTGGTCGATCCAGGTTCACCATCAGTCGATCCCATTCCTCCATCGAGGAATGTCAAAGTGACTGATCTAGTTCCTTCCTCGGTCAGTCCCGCTCTTCCTCTGAAGAGTGCTAAAGTGGTCTATCCAAGTTCACCATTGGTTGATTCGATCCAATCATCGATCGATCCTAGTCCCCTTCTAGAGAGTAAACTCGATACTGCCCATGTTTTTCTAGTTGATACAGACTCTATCGTGCTAGGGGACATCCCTCATTCTCCTGCGAAACCCCCTCCAAGTACTTAAGCCATCCTTTTTGATTGGGGTGCGCTAACTGGACCTCGTCTTCCCTCTCACATTCCTTTCCAGATTACAGTACAGGTTCATGGTCGGGACGTTCCTCAAACATTGATAGATGAAGGTGCGTCCATTAGAATTTTGTCTTATGTTGCTTGGTACGCTTTGGGTTGTCCGCAGCTTGCACTGGTTACACATAATCTGTTATCTTTTAACATAAGAACTAGTCAACCTTTAGGGATCCTTCCTCAGTTTCCTATAACTTTGGGAGGGAAAACTGTTTTTATCGATGTCATGGTAGTCTGAGACCCCTTGGATTTCGCTTTACTCCTTGGATGGGATTATGTCTATGCCATGAAAGCTCTTGTATCCACCCTTTTCCGTGTGATATCTTTCCCTCACGATGGAAGAATTGTGACTATTGATCAACTTTCCTTCATTGGCCCCGACTGGGTTACCTCCCTAAGTGGTTATTATATGCAGACAGTATCGCCCCCGCCGCATGTCAATTATGTGGCGTTGTCTCCCATGACTTCAACTTCCAATGATTTGGATCCGGTAGTTGACATGGTGATCTCTTCAGTAGGGTTATTGGAGCCTGATCTCCTTACCCCTGTCACAACCCTCGACATGTGTTCCTTCCAGGGTGATTATCTTCCATCCAATGAATATCTCTTGGAAAACATGACCGAGTCTTGTCCCTTGAGATGGTATCCTTCCAGAGTGTTATCCTCTTGGAATCCATGATCAAGACGAAACCACGAGCATAGTTTCCCTTCTTTGTGGCAAGCTCGTTAAAAAATGAAACAGAGGTCACGAGCAAAGTTTCCCTTCTCTGTGGCAAGCTCGTTAAAAAATGAAACATAGGTCACGAGCATAGTTTCTCTTCTCTGTGGCAAGCTTGTTAAAAAATGAAACAGAGGTCTTGAGCATAGTTTTCTTCTCTGTAGCAAGCTTGTTAAAAAATGAAACAACAATCTGGGGATTGAACCTCAAACCTTGAGCATAGTTCTTTTCCTGTGTCAAGCTCGTTAAAAAATGAAACAATCACATCTCCCTTCAAGTTGAGTCTTTCGCCAGATCTCGTAGATGTCGAGTCAAGTCTTTCGTTAGGTCTTGTTTTTGAACCTTCATTTCATCCACCTGTATCCTTTTTCTCCATCTAGCACAAAAATTGGTGACAACCTCAAAGTCAGTGAATGAATTGAAGCTTGGGGAGCATGTCTCCAGTCTTTGATGATCATTCTGGAGTCAAGTCACTAGCTTTCAAGCTGGGGGCAAAATACCGAGCTTAGTCTTTGTTCTTTCTCGTGCTCGTAAATACATGAGAACGCACCGGGTAGACTTTTATCTCTTTTTCGGACCTGTATGGATATACGAAAAAGGAACACCCTAGAGTTGTCTTTAAGCTCTTTTCAAACTCTCTAAATATGAAAAGATTGTCGAGTGATCTTGCTTCCTTTCACGCTCGTTAAAAGGTTTGAAAGGGTGTATTTCGAGCGATAATTTATCTCTTTTTCAGTCTCGTTGGATTATTGTACGAAAAAGGAACTGAAAGAGTTATCTTTTAAGTGTTTTTCAAAACTCTATAATCCCGAAAAACCTTCGATTTTTCTGTCTTTGGACTCGTTAAAACACACATCGACAGGCCCATACGGGACCGATCCCTTACTTCTTCCGGTTCGTTAAACAAAGGAAGAGGAACTTACCGAAGGTGAGTTATATCGAGCATGTGTTGTCTTCCCTGAGCTCATTATATCAAAAAGAGGTACTCGTTTATCTGGCTGGGGGAAAAATTGAAAGAAGCAAGCCAAGCAGTCTCTTGAGAACATTACCAAGTAACTCTTAGAGTCACCCTTGAACACGACACTTTGTCTTTGTGCACATCTTAATCCGCTGAACCTCTGCACTGAGCCAATCCTTTGAGTTTCTTCCACTCCTCTGGGTCACCTGACGTAAGTCATAACATCCACTGCATCATCAAGTTTTGGTCCATGTCATGTTTTGCTGTTGTGCCTCAGTGTTCAAGGGAAGTATCCACCTCTAGAGTCAGCCATCACAAATATCTTGCCTCAAAACCCATGTCAGTCCATGTTCATTTGATCTACCAATTACATATCTATGTCTGTTTCGTGTCGTTGATGGGGGATACATCAAGGCCCTCCTTCGACGAGCCTATTCTTGTCGACCTCAACACATTATCCAGGAATTAGGCTTAGAAAACAGTTAGTACTTTGGGACCCACATGCCTCAATGGCAGGCCTCCTCACATTCGACAATAGGTTTACATCATTGACCTCTGATCGAATGATTCCACAGATGTTCGACTTCAGCTCATCCATTCACATTCGTTGGAATGTACTAGAGTACCTTGGGAATCATTGACATTAATGGTGATCTACCTCGTGCTTGTTAATGGTTTACATCATTGACGGGTAATGAAGTGGTTTCTTCCATGTTCGACATCAAGACATCTATTCGCATGGTTAGATTCATACTACGTCAGTATCGGTAAGAAGACCCTGGGTTGAGTGATCACTTTGATATGTACTTTGCCCAGGTTGCGATGGAGTTCCTTTTGAACAATGACACATATACTGTTACATAGATCCACTTTTTATTGGTGATGGCTATGTCTTGTCATATCGTAGATCCACTGTGTATTCTTCGTGGCTACGATCAGTTCATGTCATTAGCGTATAGATCCATAGTGTATTTTCAGTGGCTATACCTTTTTATCAATACAATTATGGATCCGTAGTGTATTTTATGGCGGCCATATCTCGCAAGTGTTGATCACCCAAGCATAGGTACGCCTGCTTTGGGTTTGGAACATGTCATGATATTTGTTGGATGTTTGTGTGTAGCTTTTGTTAGGTTCTCTTCGTCTATACCCTTGCTTGAAAGTCTACAAAGCATTTCAGTTATCAATTCCTATCTTCTAACTTCATACTTTGGGGGGCAATCTGTTACACGTCAAAATTACTCACTTCGATAGTGTCGCAAGTGTCGTCATTACAAGTGTCGCAAGTGTCACTTTTTGCTCACAAGTGTCGCAAGTGTCAGGGAATCATACTGCCATGATGCCTATGTCGGGCCTATAACGACATGAGAAATACACTTGAAACACCTCAAACATTTGATTTGGAAGAGGAGAAATGAGTCATCAGGCTTACAAACCTTTTTCCATCTGAAAGCACCTCAAAAAATAAGTTTTTGAAGGAGAGCGCTTCCCTATACCTCTTCTGGGAGCGCCGACGCTCCCCCTTACACTGTCAGGGAGCATTATAAAGATCCTCTGGCCATTTTGAGGGAGCGCTATAGATTTTGAGAGCGCTGGCGGCCCCCTAAATCCTACTAGGGAGCGCTACAATGCTCTGATGGTCCTTTTAAGGGAGCGCTACCAATTCTGGGCTGTAGTTAAGTTGTTGAGATGAATGGTGGAAGGATACTTTCATTCTTGGAAGGCAGTTGGATTCGAATCCCTAGTCCATCCATGATCTTAGGGTAGATCCTCAACTAAAGGAGGCAAATACTCAACTTCCCCAAGGATATCTCAAGTGGTTAAATCCTCTCCAAGGCTATATAAGCAAGCTTTCTAATGGTGAAAGGGGACTGGAAAGAGAGAATCACACCAAACTTATGATCTCATAAGTGGTGCTGGAACAGAGATGATTTGAGAGCAAGAGCCCTATGATATTATAGGGAGCAATTAGTGAAGTTATCTTCATTCAGATTGTGGATCTTTTGACCAAGGGGTAGACAAGGAGGACTTGGCAGAGCTGTTGCAATTCATCTATGGCTGTAAGCAATGTTTTGTCCTCATTAATATAATTTTCTTGGCCTGTTTCTTTCTAGTTTGTGTTTGATTTTACATGAACTTATCGTTGATAGATAGATATCTTTTCAAGCTAATATCAATAGAGTAGGAAGTGGTCGTACTTTGTTTGTCTACAGGACTCATCGAGGAGCGAGAGTTTGGAGCTCGACTCGGAGCGTGCAGGGACAAACGTCGATTAAAAGGTACTTCTGTTCTCCTTCCTCCTTATGCATTAGTTTATATAGATTTGAAAGGAAGTTAGTGTCCATGTTAATCACTTTCTGTCTTAGAGTTTAGGGTCTATTTCTTTGAGGTAATCTACCTGTCCGCAGGGAGATTTTGGTACAATAGAAAATGGCGACTCTGCTGGGGATTCGAGTCGAAACTTTTGGTTTTGATTTTTCCTCATAGGCCTTATCTCACCCTTTGTATTCTTAGGCCTTGTTAACCCCTTCATATCTGTGTACATTTTCTGATTGAATCTTCACTCCATCACACTCAGCTTGATTTCAAAATTCCATTGAAATTTTGGGTTTTTTGGACTTTTTGAGAGTTTTTTGAGCCTGGCGCCCCCCTGCCAATGTTAGCAGAGCACAGGCACTCCCTGGAAGTGATGGAAAGAGATTTATAACGCTCTGGTGGCCCTTATACCAGAGCGCCATCCCTCTTTTGCCCAAAATCTCTTCAAAATTTGCATTTTTGAGGTTAAAGACCATGTTTCTTCACTTGCTGAGCTTCTTTGTGATTCAATGATGCTTCCTTTGACCTTTGACATGCTTCCTCCTGAGAATTAAACACCTTATTGTTCATATTTTATGCCCTTCTTCATTATTTTTGAGTTTTTGCTGTTGAGAGCTTGAAATTTATCCGCTGCTTTCTTCTCTCCTATCTGACTGAGCGGGAACTCTAGTGAAGGACATTAGAAGTCTGTAGCTCTTCTCATTTGGTTCTTTGAGGTCATATGATCCATCTCTTTCTCCTTCCTTTTGCGTTTTTTGATTTTCTTTCTCTTGTATGATTGCAAAAGGGTGTGTTGTTTGTGTGAAATCTGCATATTCTTGTCTGAATCTCCTTAATCTGAAAGGGTAGTTGGCAGGAGAAATTTTGCATTGAATTGATTATCGTTCGTATGAAAACAACAAAAGTACATATTAATGATTAGTTTTCATATTAGTTTGCATTGCTGAAATGTTGTAGCATCATATTGGATTTGATTGAGAACAAAATTGATTGAGGGCATTCCTTATCAAGTGTTTGATAGTGAAAATGACTCTTCCTCTTTCCCTTAAATAGGTACTCATTGAAACGAAATGATTGCTTATCATATTTCATGCATATTTTTGGGAATTGAGTCATCATTCCATCAGTTTCACTTTCGTACACCCTCTGAGTAAACAACAGCCATTAAAATCAACGCTTAACTAAAATTTATCAGACTTTTTACATCTTTGTTAGCAAACCTACATTAGTTTAAGGTGTAGGGCTTTGGAATAGGTTGAAAGGATAACTTTCCAAAGCTGTCAAACAAACTTAGTATCTTGCGGTAGGGAGAGTCAAATCCAATTATCGTATTAGTTTGCCTAGGATCCCCCTCTCACACAGGGGTTACGCATGAGGTCGCATTCGGGTGAGTTACGAAGATTATCCCTTCGTGGCCCAACTGTTTGTAGTGGTCAGATCGTATATTGGGGGTCACTGGAAGGTATACCCACAATGTTGAGTGGAAGCCTTTCAAGTTGATTTCAGACTTGTTATCCTGCCCATACATTCCGACTGGACTGTCGACTGTACCCGCCCAGGGGCTGACTATGAGTTGGTGACCTTAGTAGCCACAATCTTTAGGGTCTCACACAAGGTGACAGTGAAGGGAAGTCTCACTGTACCTGGAACAGACGTTGGTCAAACTCACTCGAGCTCCTTGGAGGGTAAATCCACAATTATTGCGTGGAAACTTGCACCGAGGCGTAAGTCCGTTAAGCAGGTCGTCAACGTAACTGATCCACCCGCTCTATCCCCGCCCCTTCCTATTTTGATCTCGCGACGTTGGATTTCATCACCAACTAGTGGTTTCATCGTAGGAAGGTTCATTTGATTGATTGCTTCTTAGATTCATAGCTTGTGTTGTTTGTTTTACTTAATGGACCTTAGTCCGAGTCAGTGATAATGGCATCAAATCCTGGGAGTACCAATGGATGAACCCCTTCTTCTGGGGAACCTTATACCTTTCCTTCGTTTGGAAACTTTGGTCCTCCATATGTTTCCACACTGAGTCTTCCAGGACTCAACATCGGATTACCAGTTTGGTTGTTCCCCACTTCGGTGATCCCGAATCCTCCCAATGTTTCAGCTGCACCTAATAGTTTGGATGTCAATACACCACCCACACATCAACCTCACATTGAATTTTCACCTTCTTCGCCCATTAAGTCTCCTTCCATTTCTCCTTCTTCGCCTAGTGAAAGCTCTAAAGCAAGTAGCCAGGTTGATCAGAAAAAGAAGAAACAGAAAGAGAAGAAGAAGAAGAACCCGAAAAAGACAAAGGCCCCAACAACATCAGATGTTGGCTCTAAAAAACCAGTTACTGTTAATAGTACTGAGAGTGTTGATGAGGTCAACAAGATTAAAAGGAAGAATCGAAAACCCAAATTCCCTTGCAGCCTTTGAAAGGGTGACCACTTTATTAGGGATTGCCCCGGTCTTACCCAGGTCTTAGAAATGTGGTCCTCCACATCATCAGCCTCTGTCTGTCATGTCGATGATACCCTGTCAACTAGTGATGTTCAGGTTGGTAAGAAGAAGAAAACTGTCAAGTTCCTTTGCATGTTATGTAAAGGTAATCATTACTCTCACCTTTGTCCTCGTATGGATGAGGCTTCTTCTCTTTTGGAAAAACTTCAACTTCCAAAAGGTTATCGTAAGATTTCCTCCGACCCATCGTTGGTTGATGGACTGATCAATCTAGTTCCATCCCCAGTCAGTCCGGTTGATCAGGTGGTCAATCTAGTCTCCTCCTCGATTGAACCACGAACCCAAGTGGTTGATCGAGTTTTTCCATCGGTCGATCCCATTCCTCCATTGAGGAATGTCAAAGTAACTAATCCAGTCCCTTCCTTGATCAGTCCCACTCTTGCTCTGAAGAGTGCCAAAGTGGTTGATCCAGGTTCACCATCGGTCGATCCCATTCCTCCATTGAGGAATGTCAAAGTGACTGATCCAGTTCCTTCCTCAGTCAGTCCCAATCTTCCTATGAAGAGTGCTAAAGTGGTCTATCCAAGTCCACCATTGGTTGATTCGATCCAATCATCGGTCGATCCTACTCCCCTTCTAGAGAGTAAACCCGATACTGCCCATGTTTTGATAGTTTATACAGACTCTATCGTGTCGGGGGGCATCCCTCATTCTCCTGCGAAACCCTCTCCAAGTACTGAATCCATCCTTTTTGATTGGGGTGCGCTAACTGGACCTCGTCTTCCCTCTCACATTCCTTTCCAGATTACAGTACAGGTTCGTGGTTGGGACGTTCCTCAAATGCTGATAGATGAAAGTGCGTCCGTTAGTATTTTGTCTGACGTTGCTTGGTACGCTTTGGGTTGTCTGCAGCTTGCACTGGTTACACAGAATCTGTTATCTTTTAACAGAAGAACTAGTCAACCTTTAGGGATCCTTCCTCAGTTTCCTATAACTTTGGAAGGGAAAACTATTTTTATCGATGTCATGGTAGTCCGAGACCCCTTGGATTTTTCTTTACTCCTTGGACGGGATTATGTCTATGCCATGAAAGCTCTTGTATCCACCCTTTTCCATGTGATATATTTCCCTCGCGATGGAAGAATTGTGACTATTGATCAACTTTCCTTCATCGGCCTCGACTGGGTTACCTCCCTAAGTGGTTCTTATATGAAGATAGTATCGCCCCCGCCGCATGTCAATTATGTGGTGTTGTCTCCCATGACTTCAACTTCCGATGATTTGGATCCGATAGTTGACATGGTGATCTCTTCAGTAGGGTTATTGGAGCCTGATCTCCTTACCCCTGTCACAACCCTCGACATGTGTTCCTTCCAGGGTGATTATCTTCCATCCAGTGAAGATCTCTTGGAAGCCATGACAGAGTCTTGTCCCTTCACATGGTATCCTTCCAGAGCGTTATCCTCTTGGAATCCATGATCAAGACGAAACCACGAGCATAGTTTCCCTTCTCTGTGGTAAGCTCGTTAAAAAATGAAATAGAGGTCACGAGCATAGTTTCCCTTCTCCGTGGCAAGCTCGTTAAAAAATGAAATAGAGGTCACGAGCATAGTTTCTCTTCTCTGTGGCAAGCTCATTAAAAAATGAAACAGAGGTCTTGAGCATAGTTTTCTTCTCTGTAGAAAGCTCGTTAAAAAATGAAACAACAATCTGGGGATCGAACCTGGAACCTTGAGCATAGTTCTTTTCCTATGTCAAGCATGTTAAAAAATGAAACAATCACCTCTCCCTTCAAGTTGAGTCTTTCGCCAGATCTCGTAGATGTCGAGTCAAGTCTTTCGTTAGGTCTCATTTTTGAACCTTCATTTCATCCACCTATATCCTTTTTCTCCATCTAGCACAGAAATTGGTGACAACCTCAAAGTCGGTGAATGAATTGAAGCTTGGGGGGCATGTCTCCAGTCTTTGATGATCATTCTGGAGTCAAGTCACTAGATTTCAAGCTGGCGGTAGAATACCGAGCTTAGTATTTGTTCTTTCTCATGCTCGTAAATACATGAGTACGCACTAGGTAGAATTTTATCTCTTTTTCGGACCTGTATGGATATACAAAAAAGGAACCCCCTAGAGTTGTCTTTAAGCTCTTTTTAGACTCTCTAAATATGAAAATATTGTTGAGTGATCTTGCTTCCTTTCATGCTCGTTAAAAGGTTTGAAAGGGCGTCTTTCGAGGGATAGTTTATCACTTTTTCGGTCTCGTTAGACTACTGTACGAAAAAGGAACTGAGAGAGTTCTCTTTTAAGTGTTTTTCCAAACTCTATAATCCCGAAAAACCTTCGAGTTTTCTGTCTTTAAACTCGTTAAAAAACACATCGACATGCCCATACGGGACCGATCTCTTACTTCTTCCAGTTCTTTAAAAAAAGGAAGAGGAACTTACCGAAGGTGAGTTATATCGAGAATGTGTTATCCTCATCGAGCTCATTAAATCAAAAAGAGGTACTCGTTTATCTGGATGGGGGAAAAATTGAAAGAAGCAAGCCAAGCAGTCTCTTGAGAACATTACCAAGTAACTCTTAGAGTCGCCCTTGAACACGACACTTTGTCTTTGTGCAAATATTAATCCGCTGAACCTCTGCACTGAGCCAATCCTTTGAGTTTCTTCCACTCCTCTGGGTCACCTGATGTAAGTCATAACATCCACTACATCATCAAGTTTTGGTCCATGTCATGTTTTGCTGTTGTGCCTCAGTGTTCAAGGGAAGTATCCACATATAGAGTCAGCCATCACAAATATATTGCCTCAAAACCCATGTCAGTCCATGTTCATTTGATCTACCAATTACATCTCTATGTTTGTTTCGTGTCATTGATGGGGGATACATCAAGTCCCTCCTTCGACGAGCCTATTCCTGTCGACCTCAAGACATTATCCAGGAATTAGGCTTAGAAACTAGTTAGTACTTTGGGACCTGCATGCCTTAATGGAAGGCCTCCTCACATTCGACAGCAGGTTTACATCATTGACCTATGATCGAATGATTCCACGGATATTCGACTTCATCTCATCCATTCACATTCGTTGGAATGTACTAGAGTACCTTGGGAATCATTGACATTAATGGTGATCTCCCTCGTGCTTGTTAACGGTTTACATCATTGACGGGTAATGAAGTGGTTTCTTCCATGTTCGACATCAAGACATCTATTTGCATGGTTAGATTCGTACTACGTCAGGATCGGTAAGAAGACCCTGGGTTGAGTGATCACTTTGATATGTACTTTGCCCAGGTTGCGATGGAGTTCCTTTTGAACAATGACACATATACTATTACATAGATCCATTTTGTATTGGTCGTGGCTATGTCTTGTCATCTCGTAGATCCACTGTGTATTATTCGTGGCTACGATCAGTTCATGTCATTAGCGTATAGATCCACAGTGTATTTTCAGTGGCTATAACTTTTTATCAATACAATTATGGATCCGTAGTGTATTTTATGGCGGCCATATCTCGCAAGTCTTGATCACCCAAGAATAGGTACGCCTGCTTTGGGTTTGGAACATGTCATGATATTTGTTGGATGTTTGTGTGCAACTTTTGTCAGGTTCTCTTCGTCTATACCCTTGCTTGAAAGTCTAGAAAGCTTTTCAGTTATCAATTCCTGTCTTCAAACTTCATACTTTGGGGGGAAATCTGTTACACGTCAAAATTACTCACTTCGATATTGTCGCAAGTGTCGTCATTACAAGTGTCGCAAGTGTCAGGGAATTATACTGCCATGATGCCTATGTCGTGCCTATAACGACATGAGAAATACACTTGAAACACCTCAAACATTTGATTTGGAAGAGGAGAAATGAGTCAGCAGGCTTACAAAACTTTTGCCATCTGAAAGCACCTCAAAAACTAAGCTTTTGAAGGAGAGCGCTCCCCTATACCTCTTCTGGGAGCGCCGACGCTCCCCCTTACACTGTCAGGGAGTGTTATAAAGCTCCTCTGGCCCTTTTGAGGGAGAGCCATAGATTTTGAGAGCACTGGCGCCCCCCTAAAGATTACTAGGGAGTGCTACAATGCTTTGATGGTCCTTTTTATGGAGCGCTACCTATTCTGGGCAGTAATTAAGTTGTTGAGATGAATGGGGGAAGGATATTTTCATTCTTGGAAGGCAGTTGGATTTGAATCCCTAGTCTAGCCATGATCTTAGGGAAGATCCTCAACTGAAGGAGGCAAATCCTCAACTTCCCCAAGGATATATCAAGTGGTTAAAGCCTCTCCAAGACTATATAAGCAAGCTTTGTAATGGTTAAAGGGGACTGGAAAGAGAGAATCACACCAAACTTATGATCTCATAAGTGGTGCTGGAACATAGATGATTTGAGAGCAAGAGACATATGATCTCATAGGGAGCAATTAATGAAGTTATCATCATTCAGATCATGGATCTTTTGACCAAGGGGTAGACAAGGAGGACTTGGCAGAGCTGCTGCAATTCATCTATAGCTGTAAGCAATGTTTTGTCCTCATTAATATAATTTGCTTGGCCTGTTTCTTTCTAGTTTGTGTCTGATTTTACATGAACTTATCGTTGATAGATAGATCTGTTTTCAAGCTAATATCAATAGATTAGGAAGTGTTCGTACTTTGTTTGTCTACAGGACTCATCGAGGAGCGAGAGTTTGGAGCTCGACTTGGAGCGTGCAGGGACAAACGTTGATTAAAAGGTACTTCTGTTCTCCTTCCTCCTCATGCATTAGTTTGTATAGATTTGAAAGGAAGTCAGTGTCTACGTTAAGCACTTTCTGTCTTAGAGTTTAGGGTCTAGCTCTTTGAGGCAATCTACCTGTCCGTAGGGAGATTTTTCTACAACACACGGTACACTAGAATTTACGTGGAAACCCAAATGGGAGAAAACCACAGAATGATTTCATATATATATCAAGATACATTCATAGGAAACACCAACATCCAAATTATCTAACAACAAATGGAAGGAGGCACCAACCCCCTGATTTACAGGAACCAACCTGAAGGAAGCACCAACTCCCTAAGTTTTCCCGCACCAAATGAAAGGAGGCTACAACCCCCTTTCCTTTCCCCATCCTCTCTCCTTGAAATATAAGTGTAGAATCATTGTCACTACCACTGATACTGTCATTTCCAATGCCACCAATACATCAACAAACCTGTCACTATCAGTGTCACTATTACATCAACCTGTGAATACCATTGTCACATCAACCAACCTGTCACTCTCATTGTCACATCAACCTATGACGACCAATGCCACATCAACCAACATGTCATTGATTATCAACCAATCATTCAACCTATCAATATATCTATCACTGATATACCATCATCAACCAACTATAACAATATCCACTCACATGGATACCAAAACCATCACCATACCATGTACATCAACCTGTACCATACCATGTAAATCAAAGTGTACCATATCATGCATGAAGCATGCATCAACCATGTACCAAAACATGTACCATATGAAGCATCAACCATGTACCAAAACCCATACTATATTACATACCAACATCTCCAATAAGTGACTCTAAAAATATACCATATCATCATCAAGATATGTGCCTCAACCATTTCCCAAAATACGTATCAAACCATGAAGCATAACATCACCAAGATGTGTCTCAACATGTACTATCATCAAGCATGTACCATAACATCACCAAGATATGCATCAAGCACATACCATATCACTCATGATATGTCTCAATCATGACATACACCATGTACCATAAGATATCATCAATGATGTGCCTAAACTAAGTACCATAAGATGTGCCTCAATCATGTGATAACATCACCATGATATATACCTAACCAAATACCAAGATAGCCCATATATACTTCTAACAATGTATCATATCATCACAAAGGTGTACCATATTATGTACCATATTGTCACACTGTACCATATCGTCACACTGTACCCCATTGGCAGCCTGCGACGACCTATAAACGTCGTACTCTTCTTGTC
The DNA here is from genome assembly GCA_009831015.1 of Picea engelmannii. NCBI lineage: Eukaryota > Viridiplantae > Streptophyta > Pinopsida > Pinales > Pinaceae > Picea > Picea engelmannii. The sequence continues at coordinate 748,681 of ML777393.1, read as the reverse complement.
CAATCCAATGTGGTGACGCCGCATTGTTCTTTGCCAATAGTTTACTACAACTTCATCTTGTTGCACTGTGTCCCACACCCAGCCTGTGACGACTCCTGTAGGTTTTGCTGGAGTGAGTCATTTTGTCTTTTATCACCCATATTTTCCTTAGTATCCTAGGGAGAACTTCCTATGTCCATGATCAATTGATCCATGAGTTTAAAGATTTCTTGTGGTTGGTTTTCAGTGATTGAAAGTCTTTCTTTGCATTTTGCAAGTTTTTTGCTCATTCTCTTTGTCATAAGGATATAGTCTCAGATCTTCATCTGGGTGCTTGTTTGACAAAGGGTCTTTGGTTTGTTTTTATTTTTGGATTCATTTTGTTTATCAGATTGGTTGTTGATTAAGAAGAACTTCTTGCTTGCTTATGTCAAAAGGTTTTCTTGTCTTTTTCATTTTTGTCTACATTGTGAATTTGATTTGAGAATTGTGTTGAGAATGTATTGGTTTTCCTGGATTACATTTTCCTTCCATTATCACATCTCTGATTTTGTTTCAAAAAGGAAGAACTGAGTTCATTTGTTATTTTTAGTAATATTTCATAAGAAAATTGTTACATTCAAAATATTTGTAAAGAGAAGAATTGGAAATTTTTGTAGTTCATGATTGTTTGGAATTGCACTGATTCAGAATTAATAAATTGCAATTTGTAGCTTGTTGTACTTCAAAAGAAATCCCTTCTCCCTACTGTAACTAGAGTTCATTGAATTCAAAATTGTACATTCATCTCTTTTTTCATTTTATTGGATCAAGGTTGCAACATCATCAATTTCATATTCATCTCCCTTTTTTCAGTAAACAACAACCTCTAAAACACAACGTAAATTTAAAATTTATTAGTAACTCTTTTTTTCTAGGGATGTTTTTTCACCAACATTAGCTAGGATAACGCTTTGGAATAGGTTGTGAGGCACACTCTCCAAATCATCAAAACAGACAATAATATCTTGTGATAGGGAGAGTTTAAATCCAATTGCTAAATTTTTTCCTAGGAAGCCCTTCTAACACAAGGGTCAATCATGAGGTCACATTAAGACTAGCAGAGTTACTCACCCTGCTTTGTTGGTCTTGGTGTAGAGATTGCCTATATTATTGGGGGTCACTTGAAGGTATACCCACAATTATGAGTGGAATTATTTAGATTTGATTTCGGGCTATATACCCTGCCTTTGCGTTTGGATCGGACTGTTGACTGTTTCCCCAGGCATCATTGTAATGTCCCCCACCTCTTAGAGAGGTGATGAGGAGACTCAGTGGCCTGGGCACCCCCACTAGGTCATAGTCTCACAATGAGGGGGGAAAAGTCAAGAAGTTAAAAGTTATATTTTTAAGTTGACTTAAGAAAGGAAACGGATAAAGGAGTAAAAGATAACTCAACAAAAGAATAGAAGATTAACCCTGGGATTTAACCTAACTCAACAGAGAATTAGAAGGAAAAGTATAAGTAAGAGGCTGGGGTGCACCTATTATTCATTTTGGTTTTGGATTAGAATTTGCTATTGCTCTTGAGCATTCAGTTTGGGGGTTTTGCTGTACAAACCCTTGTGAGCAACTCAGTGGTGAAATATCCACTCACCTTGTTCCACAGCTTGGTCTCGGGGATGAAAGACTCCTCCAAACCATTCTAGTCTCAGAGCCATCTTATCGAGGGAGGTTTGATCCAGCTTATCCTGAGGGCTTGGGGACATTCCGATAGTTGGGTTTTGTTTGTAGGGGCAGGACCATCAGTTTGAGGGATTTTCTGGAGGGTTATCATCATTCTACATTTGTCTGTAGATTGGGACATAGTGGAGCCATAAGGAACGTCCTGTGATTCAGTAAAACTCATATCTACATCGATCTGCTTGAGATCCGAGCCCGAAACTTCTCCCACGAGATTCTCATAGCCCGATCTATATTCTTGGAGAGTTTCAGAGAATTTGGAGGCCTCCTTCATCAGGGCCGAACCAACTAAGGTTTCAGTCATCCAGTGGGGTACACCATTCAATGGAGAATTCAGATCTACGGGGTTTGAGAGTGGATTTGGGAGTTTGGACATCTGGGTTTTCCTTACAGTTGCCCGATCTATCATTTGGCATATTTCTCAGGATGATTGGACACTCTTGGTAGCAGGGAAGAATTATTCAGGGCTTCAGCATTCTAGCAGGACGTGGCACTTTCTAGCTTGGAGGTTGAGCATTAGTACGGCCCAGATCTTCTTGATTTAGTCTTCATTGTATATCCAGCCTTGGAGGCTTATTTTGTATTGTCGGGAGCATTTTGTAGCAGCTCATATCTATTTCTTGTACGACCATCTGAGGTTTATGCCAGATAGGCCATCTATTGTATTGATCTTACATTGCTCATAATAAAAAGGTCAGATCTTTGCTTGTGCTTCTACATCTTGAATATATTGTGATCTCCATGTGTTGATGAATCTTGTATGCACTTAATAACTCAATAAATTAGTAGTAGTTAGTGATTCCAAGAAATAATTTGGCTTGGGATCATTACAATCATTGTTGTAGTTGGAAACCTTAGTAGCCTATCTATTTAGGGTCTTTACACAAGGTGACTGTGGAGGGGCAAGTCTTCACAGTACCTGGAATCGACGTTGGCCAAACTCACCCGGGCTCCTTGGAGGGTATACCCATGATTATGTGTGGGAGCTTGCACCAAGGTGTAAATCCATTAAGCAAGTCATCAACGTAAATTTTCCACCCGCTTATCCCAGCCCCTTCTTGTCTTGATTTTGCGACGTTGGATTTCATCACCAACTAGTGAATTCAAAATAAGAAGGTTTGTTTTCTTTGTTTGATTCTTAGATTTTATTAGTGAGTGCTATTTTGTTTTCTCTAATTGGCCATAGATTTTTTCTAGTATTTATTTGGTTCAACCAACATCATCCTTCGTCATTTACGTAGGATGCAAGGGATGCCCCTGGAAGATCCGAAAGGTTACCAACCTTTGCTTCCTAATTCACCAGAAGGCTCTCCCATGGGAGTAGTCAACAACGAAGTAGCTTCTGAAGTTGGAAGCACACACTCTTTGGAAGGATTTCAAATCGTTTTGGATTCCTTAGAAGCTTTATAACTTCCCCCAAATCCGTTGTTGAGTATTAGACAAGACACACATATACTTCGGATGATCTCATCCAGAGAAATTGTTGTTGTTGATAATACTGAAGTACCTACTGGACCTAATGTAGGATCTAGAGTAGAAGATCCACATTTTCATAGTGAATCTTTTAGGACTCCGACTCACACTGTTGGAACTTCTAATCCTAGTTTCATCCCTTCGAAAGTACGTGATATTTATGGTAACCTAGGAGTGAGTCCTGATCAACCTATGGCATCAAAAATTCCTGAGACGTCCATTACCTATACGGTACCTTAGACCATTTTACTAGTACTACCAGTAGTGTCATTGTCATTTCAGATCAATTATTGGTTCGTTCTCACTCGATTATTCCTCTCTAGATGGCCCATTCGATTATGGTACGATGAGATACCATGGTTTCTACTGGGAATGTGGTCGTCACCCAATATCCTATTCCGACACCACTTCTGTCTAGACCTAATCCATCACTTCCCCCTGGGTATAGAGCTCTGAATACTCCCATTGCTATCTCTACCTAGGTTCCATTCAGTGGTGCTGGACTCTTTTTTCCTCCTAGGTATAACACTGCAAGTCAGTTTGTTCCTACACCTACCCAGATACTCTCCGGAGGGCCTTATGTTCCTCCTCTTCCTTTGTTAGGAGGATATCACCATCTTGGCCCTAGTGGCTCCAATATAGTTGGAGGCACGAGTCTTCCCATCACTTCTGGTTGCTAGATTCCTGTTGGAGGTCAACCTCAAGCTGGGGGGAAAGCTCAATTTGGGGGACAACCTCATATTGGGGCACAACCTCAAATTGGGGGGAAACCTCAAGTTGGAGCCCATAATCCAGTTTATGGACAAAACGCACATGTGTTACAAACACAACCTTGGAATCTTATTTTCCAAGGAAATCTACAACCGTCTGGGGGGAAACATTCTCAAGTCAATTATTTTGTACCCGCTAAGCTTGGTCAGCCATATCCAGGTTCTTTGAATCCCACTTGGGGTCAAAACTTGCAATATCATGTTCCTTTCCAAGGGAACATCCCTAATCAACCCAACCTTGTCGGCTATATGCCTCAAAATCCTCCACAATTGAATCTGTCAGGACTGTATAATTATATGCAGACTGCTTATGGTCCAACTGGTATACCTATGGGGCTTCCCCCTCAAAATTACCAATTTCCTCAAGTGAACCGACAATTGCCTTTTCTAGTCACTTTGAATTTACCTGATCTATCTATGATTTTGAATGATCCTATTCTACATTCTCCTTATTGGCCCATCATACCAGCCAAGTTACCGTATGAAATTCCTAAATTTGATGGTCGAGCAGGAGATGATTGGAATAATCATGTTATTACTTTTCATCTGTGGTGTTCATCCAATTCCTTTATGGATGACTCTGTCAGATTACGACTTTTCCAATGAACTCTCACGAGTTCGGTGTAACACAACCACTACAGAATTTAAAAATTTTCGGCCTTTTCTTCTTTTCTCCGAGGAATAGAATTTCCCCGAGTCCCTACGGGACTTGATACAGATCATGTCATACCTTATCCACACTCATCCGATCAGAATTTATGGCGACAGGCCTTATCGGAGGGTACTGATTGACTTTCACGATACGGGAAATCGTGATACAGGTATTCCCTTGTTCATTTTGGGGTTTCATCCATCGAAATTTTGTGGCTAGCGAATTATGAGGAAAACTGACCCTTGACAGTCCCGGGCATTGGAAAGCTGAAACACCAAAACCATGCGTGCGAGTCCATTTTGGGACTTCGCCTATCAGGATTTTGCAAGTCGGGAGCTCGGGGGATGCGATGACAGAAGGTCTCACATCAGGGTCTTCCAGGAGCCGAATTCTAAATTACTAACTCTAAACATACTTCCCTGTTTCGGGATTTTTTCCATCGGGAATTCGGGATATGCGATGATAGGAGGTCTCGAACTTAGGTTTTCTAGGAGCTGAAACTCTGAAACCTTAACATACATATAGTTGTATATATGTGTTTCTCAGTCCATTCCGGGAATTTGTAGACTGGGTTTTCGGGATTGGTGAACATAAGCAAACTTACCGTCAGGTATCCCGGGTGCCGAAACACCGACACACCAAATACCGTCTGTGTTAATCCATTTTGGGACTTCGCAAGTTGGGAGTTCGGGAGATGCGAGTACAAGGGAATACGCCCTTGAGCATTCCGAGTTACGAAGTGCCGAAATCTTGTAACCTATCCGCGTATTGTTCTTTCGGGACTTCACCCATCGGGATTTCGGGACTAACGTGTACAAGAAGACTTACCCTTGAGTTTCCCAGTTGCCAGAACATCAAAATACCAAGGCTTACCCACGCTAGACCTTTTCCGGATCTCATACTTTGGGATTTCACGATGGGTAATGACAAGAAGTCTCACTCCTAGGTTTTATCGGGAGCCAGAACACCAAAAACTCATAGCTACTCCATCCTATTATCATTTTGGCATTTCGCGAATCGGGGTTTCGCGATGTGCGCAGACAGGAGATCTTGCGCCTAGACCTTCCAGGAGTCGAAACTCTGAAATACCGACTCCTAAACCTACGCATCTATTTCAGGGTTTCTCCCATCAGAATTTTACGGACCGGATATTCGGGACTTGCGAGTATAAAGGGACTCGCACTTAGGTATCCCAGGTACTGAAATGACAAACTATCCTATCTCATCCACACCTTAAAATATTTTGGGGTTTCGGTTATTGGGGTTTCATGACTCGCGATGATCAGGGTTCTTCCCCTTTGTCTTCTCGGGTACCGAAACGTCGAAACGCTTACCGACAATCATGTGTCCTATAAATTGATGATCTGGATACTCCCACGAACCCTGGGGATCTACGGTCCCAATTTCTTCTCTACTTACGAAGATAAAAGGAAAGGGGTTGAGGCATTAACGCCCTTGTTTCTTCCTCCAATCTAACGGTCGTGACTGACCTCAGATCTTTTGATAGGATCTCATTCGTCAATCGATACTTATCCACACGTTGCCATTTCTGGATTTCGCGGGTTGGGGTTTCGAGACTTGTGAGTGCAAGAAAACTCGCACCTAGATACTCCCGGTGACGAAACTCCGAAAACTCTTAATTTACCCCCACGCTAATAATTCAGGATTTTGCAAGTCAGGGTTTCGGGACTTGCGAGTGCAAGGGGACTCGCCCTTGGCTATTATGGGTACCGAAATGATGAAATGTTGAGGTCTAGGAGGACCACTCTCCCTCGTGAAATATTTCAAGACTTAAACTATAACATCCTCCTTCGGGTCCTCAGGTAATTTACACCAGGTTTTGAAGACCAGACTGAAAGGTCTTCTTGAAGGTAAGGGAGTGGTCTTGAAAGGGTGCCTTCATGGGGAAATCTATCCAAGGCATCAGGTAGGACAAACACAGGAACAAATCTCCCGAGAGTAGACTTGAAAATCTGTATTAGTTCATCATATATATATAAACATAAGCCATACATGGTCTTTCCAATAAAAACATGCAGCCATCATTTCTGATCAAAACACCATGCAAACAGTCTTATACTGAAACCATTCATAATTGCACAGACTATGAACATACATGTCAGCATATAAATTTCAAGATACAAGATATAACACTTATTAGAAAAACACCAGTTGATGCAACTTCTGAGAGGGGTGCTCGTTTCCACCCAACTGTAGGCTCAATGATTCCGAATGGATTTACCACTAGACACCCCAAGCTGAGACCATGATGCTGCGATACTGAGTCTCTGTTCGCCAGTGACCGAGAATGAAGGTTACTCTCCTTCTTCTCTGCTATCACTCACTCTGTAGTTTTTCTAGAGTTATTTCGATCTCTCTTCCCCTTTCCCTCGTGTCTTCCCCTTGATCGCACACTCTTCCTGCCTTTTCTCTTTTCGGCGAGGTTGCATGTGGCACGCTCTTCCTCGTGGTGGTTAGGTCTAAGGACTCTATGGATGGGCAGTTCACCCCCATCCCTCATCACTCATGAGGAGCCATTTACCTACCAACCTGGCGAGGGATTTAATTTGGGGCCAGCGAGCTGCTCTTGGTTCTCCGGGCCAGTGAGGTCCAAATATGGTATTGGTTTCGATGGAAGTTAACACCACCATTCTAGGTGCCTTCCACCACCTTTCTTCAGCCATTGTGGTCTCTTTTTCATCACATTCCCCTCTCAACAGTCCTATAATATATATATTCATAATATTATTTACACTCATCGACCTTTTTCACAAGGTCCATTCACATCACACATTCACATTTCTGAGTTTGCCACAATACTTGGCCAGTATAGTTATATTTACAGATCGGGGGAAACAGGGTGTTACAATTCCCTCCCCCTTAAAGGAACATCATCCTCGATGTTCTATCTATCAACTTGACATGCATGTATAGTTGTAAACAAAATTGGATATGCCCGTTTCATGGTATCCTCCATTTCCCATGTAGCCTCATCTGGGCCAAAATGTTTCCATTGCACCTTGACCTGTGCAATGGTTCAGTTCCAGAGCAGGGTTTCCTTTCTGTCCAGTATGCATTGAGGTTCTGGTAGAAATTCTCCCTACGATTCCACCTAGATCACAGACCAATCAATTATATGGTTAGCATCATGTACATATTTCTTCAATAATGTAACATGGAAAACATTATGTGCTTTTACTGTGGGAGGAAGTGCTAGCCTATAGGCTACAAGTCCCACTCTATCTAGAGCCTCAAAGGGTCCACAATACCGAGGTGCTAACTTGGCACAAGCTTGCATTTTCAGGGAAATTTTCCTAGGCCTAACTCTGAGATATAAATGATCTCCTGCTTTGAACTCTCTTGGAGTTTTTTTTTGGTCGGCATAAGTTTTTTGTCGGTTCTGAGCAACCTTCAGGTTTTGTTTTATCTGAGTCACTTGGTGTTCCATTTATTTCAACATGTCGGGTCCAAAAGAAATCCTGTTTATGGGATTAATCCAGCTGACTGGAGTGTTACACAACCTACCATAGATGACTTCGAAGGGACTCATCTTTAAGGATGCTTGGTAGTCGTTGTTGTAGGCGAATTCTACCAGTGGTAGGTAGTCTTCCCACTTCTTGGGTTGATGCATTACATGCATTCTAAGCATGTCTTCAAGTATTTGGTTCACTCTTTTTGTCTGTCCATTGATTCGAGGGTGATAGGCGGTGCTAAACAACAACTTGCTCTCTAAACCAACCATAAGTGACTTCCAAAAGTTGGAAGTAAATTTCGTGTCTCTGTCAGACACGATCTCTTTTGGCATACCATGCAGTCTGAATATCTCCTTCATGAATACCTGAGTGATGTCTATTGCCTTTCAAGTTGAATTTATGGGGATAAAGTGAGTAGAGTTGCTCAATTTATCCACCACTACCATAATGGCGTCATTCTATTTGGTCGAGGTTGGTAATCCGGTGATGAAATCCATGGAGATGGTTTCCCATTTCCATTCCAAGATTGATAGAGGTTGTAATAATCCTGCTGGGTGTCGGTGTTTTGCTTTTACTTGTTGGCATTCTATGCATTTGGCTAGGTACTCAGTTATGTAATTCTTCAATCCAGACCAGTAGAATTGTTTCCTGGTGGCCGTGATCATTTTCTGATTTCCTGGATGACCAGTATAGGGTGTTTTATGTAGTTCATCTAGTATGAACCTCTTCAAGTCGTCACAATCTGGAGTATACAGTCTGGTTCGGTAAGTGAGTAGACCTTCTTCTGTCATTTGGTGTTCTTCATACTTTATCCCTGTGGGTTCTTGTTGTAGGTACGAGGTCACGGTATGGAAGAATGTGTTTGTCTCTTGTGCATTTCTGACTCTTTCCTTGACATCCGTCTTACAGGTGCTCACCGGTGCCAGGTGAATTATTTTCATACTTCTGCTAAGGGCATCGGCCACCCTATTTTCTTTTCCTTTAATGTGTTTTATTTCGAAATCAAACTCCGTAAGGAGGGCCATCCACCTAGCGTGTCTAGCATTGAGCTTTGGTTGGCCAAATAGATATCCCAATCCACAGTGGTTTGTCATAATTAAAAAATTTCTTCCCAGGAGGTAATGCCTCCACTTTTTCAAGGCATTCACTATGGCAGCCAACTCTAGATCATGGGTCACATAGTTGACTTCGTGCTCATTCAATTTTTGGGATTCATAGCAGACCACACTTCCTCCATGCATAAGGAATCCTCCAATCCCTTCCTTACAAGCATATGTGCACATGAGGAAGCTAGCTTCAGGATCGACGATCTTCAACACGGGTGCATGGGTCAGTAGACATTTCAGGGTTTGAAATCTTTCTTCAAATTTCTGTGTCCACAGGAATTTTGTCCCCTTCTTCTGGAGGGAAGTGATTGGACAACCAATCTTGGAGAATCTTTTTATACATCTCCTATAGTATTGTGCTAATCCCATAAAGGATCTGATATCCGAAACGTCCTTTAGGGTAGGCCATTCCATGATAGACCTGATTTTATCAAGGTCTACTGCTACTCCTTCTTCGGATAGAAAATGGCCTAAGTAATGTATTTGCTTTTGGAAGAATTCACATTTTCTGAATTTGGCATAGAGCTGATGTTCACTTAGTACTTGCAATCACAAGCCTAAGATGTTCTTCATGCTCTTCTCTATTCTTGGAGTAAATTAATATATCGTCAATAAAAACCAGCACACATTTGTCTAGGAATTTGTTGAGTACATTGTTCATCAAGAACATAAAAGTGGCAGGGGCATTGGTTAACCCAAATGGCACTACCACAAACTCATAGTGACCATACTATGTTCAGAAGGCAGTTTTATGGATTTATTCACCTTTAATTCGAACTTGATGGTATCTCGACCTCAAGTCAATCTTTGAGAAAATAGATGCACCCTCCAATTGATCAAACAGGTCATCGATCCTGGGCAAGGGGTACTTGTTCTTTATGGTTACCTTATTGAGTTGCCTATAATTTATACACAGTCTAAGGGTACCATTCTTCTTTTTCACAAACAGGACTAGTGCTCCCCATGGAGACACGCTAGGTTGAATATAGCCTTTATCCATCATTTCTCTCAATTGCAATTTAAGTTCAACTAGTTCAGGTGTGCTCATCCGATAGGGTGTCCTAAACACCGACACCGCTCCTGGTGAAATTTCTATCGATAAGTCTATGTCCCTTCTCGGAGGTAGACCCGGTACCTCTTCCAGAAACACACCTCTGTATTATCTCAGGATAGGGTGATCGTCAGGGCTTGGCTTGTCACCTTCGAATATTTTCAACACCTGTATTGCATATAGGGGACATCCCTTTTGGCAATACTTTCTCATTTGTAGAGCTGATATTTGTCTTACTGAGACATGTTTTTGGATCCCTTGAAGGGTTATCTTTTTCCCTTCTTTACTTACACATTCTAAGTTTTTATGGTAACAGTCCAATCTGGCTTTATGGGTGGCTAGCCAGTCCATACCAATCAATAGATCATACGATCCCAGGGGTAATAAGTTAAGGGTTGCTTGGGTGGGGAATTTTCCCAACATCAATTGGTAGGCTGGTATAACCTCTGCTACCCTTCTTTTGGTGCCAGTGGCTAACTGTACCAACCATGGCCTGGTATGTTTTTGTGGCTGTAGTTTACACTTATCAATAGCTTTAGGGGCTATATAACTCAAATTTGAACCAGGGTCAATCAAAATAGACACTAGATGGTTGGAAATCATACCTTCTATTTCCACCACTAAAGCTTGGTGGTCAGCATGGTTATTATCCAAGGCTGCATAAATTTGCGACACACTCATGGCCACATCATTGATGGTGGTAGCTTCCTGGATGCTATAAATCCTCCAACTATTCTATTGTCGGTGTGGAAAGTTTCTCAATAGATGTTCTTCCCTGCAACCCTATCATTTCAAAGGTTCTCTCTTTGGGTTATTAGTCTTCACTAATATGGGTTCAGAAGTTTTATTTCTGCTCAAGGAGGGAAAATTCTGCTGGTGCACACTCCGGGCTGGGAAGCTCATTCTTGGATTCTTCTTATAGTTCTTAAATGCTGCGAATTTAATCCCCTTTTTCTGAAATCTTGAACTATTCTTCTTTTTCCATCCTTCGCGAGGTTCTGCTCGATGCCCAAACTGTTCATGACAATAGGTTGCCTTTTGAATAGTGCCTTCTAGAGTTTTTGGCTCATCAAATTCAATTCTATTCTGATAGTCCTTAGGTAGTCCATTGATGAAGCATTGCACCTTTGCCTTTTCCACTTTTATATAAGGTACATACCTCAACAAATCGAGGAATTTGTTTACATATTCTTCTATAGTGAGTTGTCCCAGTTTGAGTTCATAAAACTCTTTGGTCTTCTCATCGAAATATTTTTCCGACAAATACTTCTTCCGGAAGTATTTTTCAAATTTCTTCCAGGACAGGTCCTCTTTGCGAACCCCTTTCACATTCTTAAGATCTTCCCACCAAATGGAATCCTTTCCATTCAAGTTGAAGGTGGCCAGTCGGGTGTTCATATTTTCTGAGAAGTCATGGACTTTGAAATACTTCTTTAGTCCAAGCAGCCAGGCCTCCGCTTCCTCTCCCTTCTTTATTTCACCGTCGAAGGAGGGTGGTTTGGCCTTCTTGAATTCTTCGAATTTACGACCTTTGTAAGGTTTTTTCTTCTTCTGTTTCCTTCAGGAATAGGAACTGGTTCTGCTGCTAGAAGAGCCCTCCGAACCACCAGCTTCCTTCTCAGAGGAATCATCTGTCGCTTGTCCTTTACCTCTGGGGTGGACCTTTTTCGAGGTTCTCCTCTTAGTGTGGCCGTTGATATGACCCTGTTTCTGAGTTTTAGGTTCATGCTTCATTTGTCTTTGTAGATTGGATAAACTCTATAGTAAAAATGCGTTAATTTTTGTTTTGTTTTCTTTTTCTTTCATCATCCTTTCATTGTCAGCCTTGCATCTTTGTAATTCGACCATGAGGCTCCTCACAGTTTTTAGCTAGATCTGGAGGGGTCCCTATCGCCCTCCTTTCGTCAGACACTTCATCTCTATTGTGGGAGCCTTCCCCCACTTCATGGTGAGTCACCATTCTATGCATCTATCATTTTCCACGACTGATCATCTACTTGGGTGCAAAAGACAAACGCTGGTTGTTAGTCAATATTTTAGATACATTCATAACCTGCACATAAATTCATTTTTCTTTCTCATGCATACAAAATCGGATTTTCATTTCAAACTTTGACTTTTTTGAATTAAGAGGTTTAAGACAGAGGATTACTCCTTTTTGGAGTGTTTCGAATGGATCTCTTGCGCAAATCCTTCATGAGCCCAAGCAGGCCAAGTGTTGTAACCATGCTCTGATACCAATTTGTAACACACCCACTACGGAATTTAAATTTTTTTGGCCTTTTCTTCTTTTCTCCGAGGAATAGAATTACTTCGAGTCCCTATGGGACCTGATACAGATCTTGTCATCCCTTATCCACACTCATCTGATTGGCGGTTATGGCCATAGGGCTTATCGGAGGGTACTCATCGACTTTCGTGATACGGGAAATCGCGATACATGTATTCCCTTGTTCATTTCGGGGTTTCATCCATCAGAATTTCGCGGCGAGCGAATTACTAGGAAAACTGACCCTTGAGAGTATTGGGCATCAAAAATCCAAAACACCAAAACCATGTGTGCGAATCCATTTCGAGACTTTGCCTATTGGGATTTCACAAGTTGGGAGTTCGGGGGATGCGATGACATAAGGTCTCAGATAGAGGTCTTTTGGGAGCCGAACTTCGAATTACTAACTCTAAACATACTTCCCTGTTTCGGGATTTCCGCCATCGGGAATTCAGGATATGTGACGACAGGAGGTCTCGCACTTAGGTTTCTTGGGAGCCGAAACTCTGAAACCTTCACATATGTATAGTTGTATATATGTGTTGCTCAGTCCATTCTGGGAATTCGCAGACTGGGTTTTTGGGACTGGTGAACATAAGCAAACTTACCGTCAGGTATACCGGGTGCCGAAACATCGACACACCAAATACCATCCATGTTAGGCCATTTTGGGACTTCACAAGTCGGGAGCTCGAGAGATGCGAGTACAAGGGAATACGCCCTTGAGCATTCCGAGTTCCGAAGTGCCGAAGTCTCATAACCTATCCACGTATTGTTCTTTTGGGACTTCACCCATCAGGATTTCAGGACTAACGTGTACAAGAAGATTAACCCTTGGGTTTCCTGGTTTCCAGAACACTGAAACACCAAGTCTTACCCATGCTAGACCTTTTTCGGATCTCATACTTCAGGATTTTGCGATGGGTAATGAAAAGAAGTCTCACTCCTAGGTTTTCTCGGGAGCTAGAACACTGAAAAATCATAGCTACTCCATCCTATTATCATTTCAGGATTTTGTGAATTGGGTTTTCGTGATGTGCGCAGACAGGAGATCTCACGCCTAGACCTTCCAGGAGCCGAAGCTCCGAAATACCAACTCCCAAACCTACGCATCTATTTCAAGGTTTCTCCCATCGAAATTTTGTGGACTGGAGATTCGGGACTTGCGAGTATAAAGGGACTCACACTTAGGTATCTCGAGTAACAAAATGTCGAACTATCCTATCTCACCCACACCTTAAACTATTTCGGGGTTTCGGTTATCGGGGTTTCGTGACTCGCGATGATCAGGGTTGTTCCCCTTTGTCTTCCCGGGTACCGAAATGACAAAACGCTTTCGGCAGTCACGTTTCCTATAAATGGATGGTCCGGATACTGCCACAAACCCTGGGGATCTACAGTCCTGATTTCTTCGCTACTTACGAAGATAAAAGGAAAGGGGTTGAGGCATTAATGCCCTCGTTTCTTCCTCCAATCTAATGGTCATGATCGATCTGAGATCTTCCAACAGGATCTTGTCCATAAATCGATACTTATCCACATGCTTCCATTTTGGGATTTTGCGGGTCAGGGTTTCGGGACTTGCGAGTGCAAGAAAACTCGCATGTAGATACTCCGGGTGCCGAAACTCTGAAAACTCTTAATTTACCCCCACGCTAATAATTTGGGATTTCGCAAGTCGGGGTTTTGGGACTTGTGATTGCAAGGGTACTCTCCCTTGGGTATTCCGGGTACCAAAATGTCGAAATGTTGAGGTCTACGAGGACCATTCTCCCTCGTGCAAGATTTTAATACTTAAACTATAACATCCTCCTTCGGGTCCTCAGGTAATTTACACCAAGTTTTGAAGACCAGACTGGAAGGTCTTCTCAAAGGTAAGGGAGTGGTATCGAAAGGGTGCCTTCATGGGGAAATCTATCCAAGGCATCAAGTAGGACAAACACAGGAACAAATCTCCCGAGAGAAGACTTGAAAATCTGTATTAGTTCATCATATATATATATAAACATAAGCCATACGTGGTCTTTCCAATAAAAACATGCAACCATCATTTCTGATCAAATCACCATGCAGACAGTCTTATATTGAAACCATTCATAATTGCACAGACTATGAACATACATGTTAGCATATAAATTTCAAGATACAAGATATAACACTTATCAGAAAAACACCAGGTGATGCAACTGCTGAGAGGGGTGCTCGTTTCCACCCAACCGTAGGCTCAGTGATTCCGAATGGATTTACCACTAGCCACCCCTGAGCTGAGACCATGATGCTACGAGAATGAGTCTCTGTTCGCCAGTGACCGAGAACGAGGGTTACTCTCCTTCTTCTCTGCTATCACTCACTATGTATTTTTTCCAGAGTTCTTTCGATCTCTCTTCCTCTTTCCCTCGCATCTACCCCTTGATCGCACACTCTTCCTGCCTTTTCTCTTTTCGGAAAGGTTGCGTTTGGCACGATCTTCCTCGTGGTGGTTAGGTCTGAGAACTCTACGGATGGGCGGTTCACCCCCATCCCTCATCACTGATTAGGAGCCATTTACCTACCAACCTGGCAAGTGATTTAATTTGGGGCCAACGAGCCGCTCTTGGTTCTTCAGGCCAGTGAAGTCCAAATACGGTATTGGTTTCGGTGGAAGTTAACGCCACCATTCCAGGTGCCTTCCACCACCTTTCTTCAGCCATCATGGTCTCTTTTTTAGCACATCCCCCTCTCAGTAGTCCTGCAATATATATATATATATATATATATATATATATATTCATAATATTATTTACATTCATCGACCTTTTTCACAAGGTCCATTCACATCACACATTCACATTTCTGAGTTTGCCACAATACTTAGCTAGTATAGTTAATTTTACAGACTGGGGGAAACCGGGTGTTATAATTGCCTCCCCCTTAAAGGAACATCATCCGTGATGTTCTATCTATCAACTTGACATGCATGTATAGATGTAAACAAAATTGGATATGCCCGTTTCATGGCATCCTCCATTTCCATTGTAGCCTCATCTGGGCCAAAATGTTTCCACTGCACCTTGACCTATGCAATGATTCAGTTCTGGAGTGGGGTTTCCTTTCTGTCCAGTATGCATTAAGGTTCTGGTAGAAATTCTCCCTCCGGTTCCACCTGGATCATAGACCAATCAATTATATGGTTAGCATCATGTACATATTTCTTCAATAATGAAACATGGAAAACATTATGTGATTTTACTGTGGGAGGAAGTGCTAGCCTATAGGCTACAGGTCCCACTCTATCTAGAACCTCAAAGGGTCCACAATACTGAGGTGCTAACTTGGCACAAGCTTCCATTTTTAGGGAACTTTTCCTGGGCCTAACTCTGAGATATACATGATCTCTCGCTTTGAAATCTCTTGGAGTTCTCTTTTGGTCGGCATAACTTTTCTGTCGGTTCTGAGTGACCTTCAAGTTTTGTTTTATCTGAGTCACTTGCAGTTCCATTTCTTTCAACATGTCGGGTCCAAAAGAAATCTTGTTTATGGGATTACTCCAGCTGACTGGAGTGTTACCCAGCATGCCATAGAGGAATTCAAAGGGACTCATCTTTAAGGATGCTTGGTAGCCGTTGTTGTAGGCGAATTCTACCAGTGGCAGGTAGTCTTCCCACTTCTTGGGTTGATGAATTACATGCATTCTTAGCATGTCTTCAAGTATTTGGTTCACTCTTTCTGTCTGTCCGTCGGTTTGAGGGTGATAGGTGGTGCTAACAACAACTTGGTCTCTAAACCAACCATTAGTGACTTCCAAAAGTTGGAAGTAAATTTCGTGTCTCTGTCAGACACGATCTATTCTGGCATACCATGCAGTCTGAATATCTCCTTCATGAATGCCTGAGCGATGTCTATTTCCTTGCAAGTTAACTTGACGGGGATAAAGTGAGCATATTTTCTCAATTTATCCACCACTACCATAATGGCGTCATTCTATTTGGTCGAGGTTGGTAATCCGGTGATGAAATCCATGGAGATGGTTTCCCATTTCCATTCTGGGATTGGTAGAGGTTGTAATAATCCTGCTGGGTGTTGGCGTTCTGCTTTTATTTGTTGGAATTCTATGCATTTGGCTAGGTACTCAGCTATGTCTTTCTTCAATCTAGGCCAGTAGAATTGTTTCATGGTGGTCGTGATCATTTTCTGATATCCTGGATGACTAGTATAGGGTCTTTTATGTAGTTCATCGAGTATGAACCTCTTCAAGTCATCACAATTTGGAATATACAGTCTGCTTCGGTAAGTGAACATACCTTCTTCTGTCATCTTGTGTCCTTCATACTTTATCCCTGTGGGTTCTTGCTGCAGGTACGAGGTCACGGTCTGGAAGAATGTGTTTGTCTCTTGTGCATTTTTTACTTTTTACTTGACATCCATCTTACAGGTGCTCATCACTACCAGGTGAATTGTTTTCATACTTCTGCTAAGGGCATCAACCACCCTATTTTCATTTCCTTTAATGTGTTTGATTTCGAAATCAAACTCGCTAAGGAGGGCCATCCACCTAGCTTGTCTAGCATTGAGCTTTGTTTGGTCAAACAGATATCGCAATCCATAGTGGTCTGTTATAAGTACAAAATTTCTTCCCAGGAGGTAATGCCTCCAATTTTTCAAGGCGTGCACTATGGCAGCCAACTCTAGATCATGGGTCACATAGTTGACTTCGTGCTCATTCAATTTTCGGGATTCATAGCAGACCACACTTCCTCCCTGCATAAGGACTCCTCTGAGCCCTTCCTTACAGGCATCTGTGCAAACGAGGAAGTCATCTTCGGGACCGATGATCTTCAGCACGGGTGCATGGGTCAGTAGACATTTCAGGGTTTGAAATCTTTCTTCACATTTCTGTGTCCACAGGAATTTTGTCCCCTTCTTCTGGAGGTTAGTGATTGGACAACCTATCTTGGAGAATCCTTTTATACATCTCCTATAGTATCCTTCTAATCCCATAAAGGATATGATATGCGAAACGTCCTTTGGGGTAGGCCATTCCATGATAGACCTAATTTTATCAGGGTCTACTGCTACTCCTTCTTTGGATAGAACATGGCCTAAGTAATGTATTTGCTTCTGGAAGAATTCATATTTGCTGAATTTGGCATAGAGATGATGTTCTCTTAGTACTTGCAATCACAAGCCTAAGATGCTCTTCATGCTCTTCTCTATTCTTGGAGTAAATTAATATATCGTTAATAAAAACCAACACACATTTGTCTAGGAATTTGCTGAGTACATTGTTCATCAAGCACATAAAAGTGGCAGGGGCATTGGTTAACCCAAATGGCACTACCATGAACTCATAGTGACCATACAGTGTTCGGAAGGCAGTTTTATGGATGTCTTCACCCTTAATTCAGACTTGATGGTATCCCGACCTCAAGTCAATCTTTGAGAAAATAGATGTACCCCCCAATTGATCGAGCAGGTCATCGATCCTGGGCAAGGGGTACTTGTTCTTTATGGTTACCTTATTGAGTTTCCTATAATCTATACATAGTCTAAGAGTACCATCCTTCTTTTTCACAAACAGGACTGGTACTCCCCATGGAGACACGCTGGGTCGAATATAGCCTTTATCCGTCATTTCTCTCAATTGGAATTTAAGTTCAACTAGTTCAAGTGTGTTCATTCGGTAGGGTGTCCTAGACACCGGCACCACTCCTGGTGCAAGTTCTATCGAGAAGTCTATGTCCCTTCTTAGAGGTAGACCCGATACCTCTTCCAGAAACACATCTTTGTATTCTCTCAGGATAGTGTGATCTTCAGGGCTTGGTTTGTCACTTTCAATTGTTTTCAACACCTGTATTTCATATAGGGGACATCCCTTTCAGCAATACTTTCTCATTTGTAGAGCTGATATTTGTCTTACTGAGACAGGTTTTCAGATACCTTGAAGGGTTATCTTTTTCCCTTCTTTACTTACACATTCTAAGGTTTTATGGTAACAATCCAATCTGGTTTTATGGGTGGCTAGACAGTCCATACCAATCAATAGATCATACGATCCCAGGGGTAATAAGTTAAGGGTTGCTTGGGTGGGGAATTTACCCAATATTAATTGGCAGGCTGGTATAACCTCTGCTACCTTTCTTTTGGTGCCAGTGGCTAACTGTACCAACCATGGCTTGGTATGTTTTTGTGGCTATAGTTTACACTTATCAACAACTTTAGGGGCTATATAACTCAAATTTGAACCAGGGTCAATCAAAACAGACACTAGATGGTTGGAAATCATACCTTCTATTTCCACCACTGAAACTTGGTGGTCAGCCTGGTTATTATCCAAGGCTGCATAAATTTGCGGCGCACTCATGGACACATCATTGATGGTGGTAGCTTCCTGGATGTTATAAATCCTCTGAATATTCTATTGTCGGTGTGGACAGTCTCTCAGTAGATGTTCTTCCCCGCAAACCCAACATTTCAAAGGTTCTCTCTTTGGGTTATCAGTCTTCACTGATATGGGTCCAGAAGTTTTATTTCCGCTCAAGGAGGGAAAATTTTGCTGGTGCACACTCTGGGCTGGGAAGCTCATTCTTGGATTCTTCCTGTAGTTCTTAAATCCTAGGAATTTAATCCCCTTTTTCTGAAATCTTGAACTATTCTTCTGTTTCCATCCTTCGTGAGGTTCTACTGGATGCCCAAACTGTTCATGACAATAGGTTTCCTTTCGAATAGTGCCTTCTAGAGTCTTTGGCTCATCAAATTCAATTCTATTCCAATAGTCCTTAGTTAGTCCACTGATGAAGCATTGCAGCTTTGCCTTTTCCGCTTTTATATAAGGTACATACCTCAACAAATCGAGGAATTTGTTGACATATGATTCTATAGTGAGTTGTCCCAGTTTGAGTTCATAAAACTCTTTGGTCTTCTCATCGAAATATTTTTCCGACAAATACTTCTTCCGGAAGTATTTCTCAAATTTCTTCCAGGACAGGTCCTCTTCGTGAACCCCTTTCACATTCATAAGATCTTCCCACCAAATGGAATCCTTTCCGTTCAAGTTGAAGGTGGCCACTCTGGCCTTCATATTTTTTGAGAAGTCATGGACTTTGAAATACTTCTTTAGTCCAAGCAGCCAGGCCTCCGATTCCTCTCCCTTTTTTGTTTCACCATCAAAGGAGGGTGGTTTGGCCTTCCCGAATTCTTCGAATTTATGAATTTTGGAAGTATTTTGCTTCTTCTATTTCCTTCGGGAATAGGAAATGGTTCTGCTGCTAGAAGATCCCTATGAACTGCCAGCTTCCTTCTCATAAGAATCGTCCTCCGCTTGTCCTTTACTTCCAGGGTGGACATTTTTCGAGGTGCTCCTCTCAGTGTGGCCATTGATATGACCCTGTTTCTGAGTTTTAGGTTCATGCTGCATTTGTCTTTGTAGATCAGATAAACTCTGCAGTAAAACTGCGTTAATTTCTATTTGCTCTTCTTGTTCTTTCATCATCCTTTCATTGTCAGCCTTGCAACTTTGTAATTCGACCATGAGGCTCCTCACAGTTTCAGCTAGATCTGGAGGGGTCCCTACCGCCCTCCTTTCGTCAGACTCTTCATCTCTATTGTGGGAGCCCTCCCCCACTTCATTGTGAGTCACCATTCTATGCATCTGTAATTTCCCGCAGCTGATCGTCCGCTTGGGTGAAAAAGAAAAACGTTGGTTGTTAGTCAATATTTTAGATACATTCATAACCCGCGCATAAATTCATTTTTCTTTCTCATGCATACAAAATCGGATTTTCATTTCAAACTTTGACTTTTTTGAATTAAGAGGGTTAAGACAAAGGATTACTCCTTTTTGGAGTGTTTCAAACAGAGCTCCTACACAACTCGTTCATGAGCCCAAGCAGGCCAAGTGTTGTAACCATGCTCTGATACCAATTTGTAACACACCCACTACGGAATTTAAAATTTTTCGGCCTTTTCTTCTTTTCTCTGAGGAATAGAATTTCCCCGAGTCCCTATGGGACCTAATACAGATCTTGTCATCCCTTATTTTCTCTCATATGATCGACGGTTATGGCCACAGGACTTATCAGAGGGTACTCATCGACTTTCGCGATACGGGAAATCACGATACAGGTATTCCTTTGTTCATTTCGGGGTTTCATCCATTGGAGTTTCGCGGCTAGTGAATTACAAGGAAAACTGACCCTTGAGAGTCCCGGGCACTAGAAAGCCGAAACACCAAAACCATGTGTGCGAATCCATTTTAGGAGTTTTCCTATTGGGATTTTGCAAGTGGGGAGTTCGGGGGATGCGATGACAGAAGGTCTCACATTGGGGTCTTCCAGGAGACAAAATCTGAATTACTAACTCTAAACATAGTTCCCTGTTTTGGGATTTTTGCCATCGGGAATTCGGGATATGCGACGACAGGAGGTCTTGCAATTAGGTTTCCCGGGAGCCGAAACTCCAAAACCTTAACATACGTATAGTTGTATATATGTGTCACTCAGTCCTTCCCGGGAATTCGCAGACCGGGTTTTCGAGACTGGTGAACATAAGCAAACTTACCATCAGGTATCCCGGGTGCCGAAACATCGACACACCAAATACCATCCATGTTAAGCCATTTTGGGACTTCACAAGTTGGGAGTTTGGGAGATGCGAGTACAAAGGAATACGCCCTTGAGCATTCCGAGTTCCGAAGTGCCGAAGTCTCGTAACCTATCCACGTATTGTTCTTTCGGGACTTCACCCATGGGGATTTTGGGACTGACGTGTACAAGAAGACTGACCCTTGGGTTTCTCGGTTGCCAGAACACCTAAACACCAAGGCTTACCCACGCTAGTCCTTTTCCAGATCACATACTTCGGGATTTTGCGATGGGTAATGACAAGAAGTCTCACTCCTAGGTTTTCCCAGGAGCCGAAACACTGAAAACTCATAGCTACTCCATCCTATTATCATTTCAGGATTTCGCAAATTGGGGTTTTGCGATGTGCGCATATAGGAGATCTCGTGTCCAGACCTTCTGGGAGCCGAAACT
This sequence comes from Picea engelmannii, assembly GCA_009831015.1. Lineage (NCBI taxonomy): Eukaryota > Viridiplantae > Streptophyta > Pinopsida > Pinales > Pinaceae > Picea > Picea engelmannii. Next base: position 727,175 of record ML777393.1, on the reverse strand, counting down.
TCGAAATACCGACTCCTAAACCTACGCATCTATTTCGGGGTTTCTCCCATTGGAATTTCGTGAACCAGAGATTCGAGACTTGCGAGTATAAAGGAACTCACACTTAGGTATCTCGGGTACCGAAATGCCTAACTATCCTATCTCATCCACACCTTAAACTATTTCAGGGTTTCAGTTATCGGGGTTTCGTGACTCGCGATGATTAGGGTTCTTCCCATTTGTCTTCCCGTATACCAAAACATCGAAACGCTTACCGGCAGTCACGTGTCGTATAAATGGACGGTCCGGATACTCCCATGAACCCTTGGGATCTACAGTCCCGATTTATTCGCTACTTACGAAGATAAAAGGAAAGGGGTTGAGGCATTAACTCCCTCGTTTCTTCCTCCAATCTAACAGTCGTGACTGACCTCAGATCTTCTGACAGGATCTCGTCCGTCAATCGATACTTATCCACACACTGCCATTTTAGGATTTCACGGGTCAGGGTTTCAGGACTTGCGAGTGCAAGAAAACTCACACCTAGATACTCTGGGTGCCAAAAATCCAAAAACTCTTAATTTATCCCCACGCTAAGAATTTGGGATTTTTCAAGTTGGGGTTTCGGGACTTGCGAGTGCAAGTGGACTCGCCCCTGGGTATTTTGGGTACCGAAATGCCGAAATGTTGAGGTCTACGAGGACCATTCTCCCTCATGCAAGATTTTAAGACTTAAACTATAACATCGTCCTTTGGGTCCTCAGGTAATTTACACCAGGTTTTGAAGACCAGACTGGAAGGTCTTCTCGAAGGTAAGGGAGTGGTCTCAAAAGGGTGCCTTCGTGGGGAAATCTATCCAAGGCATCATGTAGGACAAACACAGGAACAAATCTCCC